>UZAN01041250.1:29386-60063 GCA_900618425.1 Echinostoma caproni | reverse complement strand
AGATTACGTAATTCTTTTGGCCCGGTTGAATGAACAATTTTCCGTTCTGCCATCTCCCACTGCCCATTCTAAATCATTACTGTAGTTATTTAGATAAGCTGTTCTCTTTCCTCCGCGTTAGTCGTTTTCTATTACGTAACTATTTCTATACTAGCATCCCCTTGGTCTGAATCTTTGTAATCATTCTCCCCGCCCACCATCCAAGTGGTTAGATAACCAACTTGTGACCTAGAAATCCCGGATTCGAACCGCTCAACCAACGCCCGTCTTCCCAAATTCACTGTTTTCCAGGGAGTACTTGTACGGCCACAACCACCTTCCTAAGTGTTGACCGTAGATTCGCATTCTCAATGAATAAAGAGGAATCAAAAGGGACGTTTCTTTTTTTAAATGACTTTCGTAATAGTTGAATCATTAATTTCCTTCCGCATGAACATACGTAATATTGTAAATATCCACATAGAATTCCACTTTCAACATACCAATATCCATTTCGCCTGTTCGCCGAGCTTGGCAATTTGTTTGCAGACTTTTCATCACCAACCGTGGTGATATCATCAGTGTTTGTGAAGTGGCAGTGTTCTGCTTGTATCCGTTCGTTTATATGTGTCCTTCTCCACCGACCATTTTTGTCCCTTTTTTCTCACTCTGTTCGCCGTTAAACTGGTGCGCGGGGATGATGTTGGTAGGGGAGGTGGTTGTCCCTCCATCCTCGGTCCGTTCTCAGGTCACGGCGTGACCTTTTCGTTGCGTCATTCGATCCGTCAGTTGCATTGGCGTGTACACGTGATCCATCCGGTTCGATGTGCCCGTTTATTGAGTTGATTGACGAGTGTCAAGCCTTGAGAAATTTTCTGGCGCTTTTAGACCGGGCTTAGTTGATAATGTTCACTGATTCGAAGTTAAACTCATGTCCTTCTTGATCTTCGTGGAGCGAAATCAACGACAGTGGATCATGTTTCTTGACTGCCGATTAGTGTTCATGGATCCTTGTTGACAGTTTTCTCCCGGTTTGTCCGATATAGTGTTTCGAGCAGTTGTTGCAGTTTATTTTGTAGATAACACTGTTTTTGTCCGTCTCGATTGTTCTCTCCTTTGTTCTTGAAAGAAGCCTCTTTAGACAGGCAATCGGTTTTCGGGTGACTTGAATTCCATATGATCTGAGCAGTCTTGCCGTCATTTCCGAAAATGGTCGATGGAGAAGGACACATATATAAACGAACGGATACAAGCAGAACACTGCCACTTCACAAGCACTGATGATGTCACCTCGGTTGGTGATGAAACGTTTGCAAACAAATTGCTAAGCTCTGCCAACGGGCGAAGTAGAATAATTGTTATTGATCGATTGGGCACAGTGCTAACACACACGCCTTATATGCGATGGTCTGTAGTTCAAATCTCGGACGTTACGATGGATATGTACCACTGAAGAGTTCTAATAAGGACGAAACTCAAATCTAGTGCTTCCGAATGTATGTTTAACTAGAAGGGTTGGCAAATTTGTGTGAAGATGAAGGATGATCAGTTCTAATCAATCAATAACATTGATACCACAACATTACTCATGAGTACCTGTGAGCTAAGTGCGATTTAGAGATGTGTTTGAATTGGGAGTAGAAAATATCGCAAAATTGTACTGCTAATATTGTCTCGTACGTACTCACGTTATGTGAGTAGTGTGTAATAGCGGTAAGCGAATGCTTACAGTGTTGAAAGTGTACAGGACATCCTGAAGCTGTTTGACTGATTCAGATCCTTTCATGAAGCCGTTACGTGGCTGTTTCAGATAGTTTTATTTTCTTTCCAAGTAACCTGATTTACCAACTGTTTTCATGTTATCCATCCCCTCAGTTCGGCACCGGTCTTGTGGATTTATTACAGTGAAAGGGATTCTTTCCCACACAGATTGTAATCCACCAAATTCTATCAGAAACATCAAAATGTCCTCTTAGTCTAGCGCAGATCAGTGCTAAACAAATCGCGATGCAAACATTCCAGTTGCTTTGCGGTCATAGTAATCTCTAGTTCACCAATACGTTTTTATACACCTACCTGAACAGAATTCCTCAGATTTCTCGAATATTTTGTGACCACGGAGAATTATTTGTTCTGTATAAGCTGGTGATTCATTTGCGATTTATGACCGGGCTATTTCGGCATTGGCTTACTGTGGAGTGCCTCTTCATCTATGTATCTTGTTATGGATAGTAAAATGAAACGGTTTTTCTTCATGAGCTGTTGTAGTTTGGTCACCATTAAGAACTGGCAGCTGGCCAGAGTCGACTATGAAAATGGCATATCATAGAATGATAGTTCGTGCTTTCCTTGTATCATGTCAGAATAAATATAAACTATTCAATCCTCTCAGGATGATATTTTTATCGTTATCCTGTATATCCCTCTTTGTTTCCGCGCGTATACTAAGAGTGGTATACTAATTTGTTTTCAAGTTCCTGAACAATGCTGACCATTAAGTGATGCCAAACTACCATGAGCTCAGGAATGTGTCGTACGCTTATACACAATGCTCTCTATTTCAAAATCCAAATAACCCGAATCATCTGACAAGGGATTCGGATGTCGTAGCCTAGCGCAAATGATTTCGCAAAAATAGTGATTGTGGTATGCAAATATACCTTATACATTTCATTCACCATTCCCTGGAGGACAGTGAGAACTGAATGGGTCCCACGCGAGTAACTACTGATTGCTGGCCCATGTTCTGCTTCAAATTATGCCATATCGCACTTCAGAAACCTCCGGTTTGGGTCAGTACGGATGAATAGGGACAATGCCTAACAATTATCACCCCGGATATGTTCTCGAATCCCACCACCACCGCCTGAAGTCCTTCACTATGTGTGGAATGGCAGCCCTTTGACCGGCCGCTTCCCCTTTCCTGATGAATCTATTTTGGAGTATTCAATAAAGGGAAGTAAAACAATAAAATGGAAAAGCTTTATGGTATTGCCACACACCAGACACAATATATCTACAATAGTACTCACATAGGTTTGTTTTATTGATAGAATTCTTTAAAAAAGTACAATTTCTCGATTTTGAACTACTACAAATTTTGTCGTGATTCTCGAGGTAGTGCCAAGTTGAATGATGTCCTAAGAGAATTAGGAGCATTACAAAGTGAGATAAAGTTCGGAATAAAGTATCTTCACCGATCGTCTTACATTATATACATGTCTGATATTGGAAAATGAAAGATATTTTCAAGTTGAGGGCCCTATCGCACAAATTCGATCAATACCTGTACTTCGAACGAACAGCTTTCGTTTCGTTTTATTTTCTTCCGAATTCATTGTTTCGGAAATGCGATACACTTTCTTCAAGGTGATATTTCTCTCATCCATGTAGTTTTTCTAAATGCTATAACAAACCCCTTTGCCGTAGACGGCCATCAACTTCCATCGCTGTGTTTCTAAAGATATCGTGTAATCTTGGTCGATCCACTTGTGGCATTCGGAATGGAAATTGGAATTAAATAGCGCAAGCTCCGATTCGGATTGAAAACCCACTGAATAGCGCCAAGCGGGGTACAACCAAGCTGAGCTGTGGATGTGGTTAATTCTATTCAAAAAACAATGCAAATATATATCACAAGCATGGGACAATGATTGGTCTTCCCCATTTCTGAATTTTCTCAGGCAGTCTTTGTATGACCGTGGCCCCCTTCCCGAAACTTGACTGTACAGTTGTATATTCAATAAATAAAAAGGAAGTAAAATACATTTGTGCATTTTATAATGTCCAATCAACATCGATATGGTTCACGTGGTTGCCTTCTTGCATCAGCCAATCCGGTTGGTGTCATTTGAGACCACAGGTACTGTCGGGAACTCCGTTTCTTGATGGGCTAACTGGAAACTGCACCGTGTTGCGTGCGCACTCGTTACACGATCACCCTACTACTCCATCAGTTGATCTACTTGGGTCGGATTCAAACTACGTCATTGGGATCCTCCGTGAGGTGAGGCTGTGTGAGCCGTCTTCCAGTTAAGTAAACAACGATCAGTTGTAAGCGGTAGCATAGCTGTTCCAGTCTTCTGCCTCGTCTAAAGTCACAAAAACTCGTGGACGTGGATGAACTTGGCGGTGTCAATCATTCAGAAGGTTAATTTGCAAATCACGAGTGAAGTAGCAAAAAGGTGGTGAAATCTGCATGCAACACACCAAATGAATGTGAATCCGGACAAAAGTGGTATATATATATCGCACGCGAAACCAAAGTGGTTGGTCGAGTGTTTGGAGGAATAAAAAAATGTAACGCAGTGTAGAAGCTGAGGAGTATATATGCGGTATGATTGTAATAGGTAGCAACATTTTCCCATTCCTCCTATCGGTTTCAGCAGAAGGGTAAACTTCAAAGTTGCACCCCTTATTCCTGAGACGCCTTCAGTTTGTTCCACTCGCTTAGTGATTTCCATGTTTGTTACTAAGGCGAACTACACCTTTGATACTTCTTAATGGGGGTTGCAGGATACTGGACGATAGTAGAAAGCTCAAGCATCTACAACCATGAACAGAATCCAGTGAGCTCCTCAAGGTGAATCTAGTTGCAACGCTACTTGATGGGCATAAACAATGATTCAAGTGTTAATCGCTGCTGTTCCACTGGTTTTGCGGAACATGGCCCTATGACTCGAAATACGAATGACAAGTTGGACAACAGCCTCCTCCGTTTGTTCTTTATTTACCCCACCCATCGTCAAAGTTCCCAGTACAAAGCTAACTGGAACGAACATTCGCAAATTATATCACCTACAGCTTTACGCGTTCTCATTTTCTGGTCTGCGACATCCAGTTGGCATCACACAACGGTCGAAAGAATGTTTTCATTTCCCGAAAATATGAAGACGCAGTCCTTTTTAAAATCAGTTTTGATTGCCAAGTTTGGGATTGCTCAAGTCTGCCAAGAGTGAAAATCGATAGCACTGGACGGAAAGTAAAACAGTTTTTCCATTAAGTATGTCACAGTAGTGCAATTTATGCCCGGTGTGGGAGTGTTCATGAAAGTGGTTTTCAGGGTTCGGGTAACCATCTATCGTTTTCACATCAGGTCGAGGCAGTTAAATTGCATAAAATCAAACGCTTGATTCGTTCGCTAGCGGACAGTCGGTTTTCCGTTCGAGGAGACACATTGCTGTCTGGGCAACGCATATCTGACGAGAAGCAAGGGCCACGAAACCGGTTGTGTGCTTCTGGGAAATTCTGTCCAGTCATTAAAAAATCACTGTTATCTGCCCCCCTAACCACAAGTGGACTACTGGATTCTAATTACCTCCCCCGAAAGTATATCAATTCTAACCGAGCATCATACATCTATCGATAAATTAACCGAGTAAGTCGTTCTACGAACTGCCAATTTGTAGCTTGATGAACTGAATTAGTCATCGCAACCATTGGTCACAGTGGAATTTTCTGCTAGTGCATCTTCAAAAGACTTTAAAGCTAAGGAAAGCATGCATCTCTAAAAGCGATTTAGTCCGTCACCCCTTTGTTAACTGTCCTTTCTGGGTGGCGTAATTTTCCGTCTTTAGTTGAATAACAATATCTGTTATTCGGGATATTGATCAACATCCGTAGATGACAGGCAACGTACCCAATGAACGATTCCGTGCATTCCACGCATGCATTCAGAATCTGCTTCGTTCTACTACACCTTTTCCATCAGGCTATAGCCAAACCCGCAGTCCTTTAATCTCGACCCGTAATCCTTTAGCCGTAACCCGGAGTGCTCTAGCCAAAACCCGCAATACTTAGCCACGACCAGTAGTCCTTTAGCCTAGAAGCACAACTTATAATCAAGCCGCATTAAGTGGATCAGATTGAAAAGTACCGGAATAAACCGAAGTCAATGGATTTTGAAAAAAATTGTTTTCTATAAATGTTGATGTTGCAAGCTTAGTTGGGAAGCAAGGTTTGTGGGTCGTACGATGCACTATTTGTTGACTATAGAGAAGGTTTAACCGATGTGTTGACTAAACTCGTGTAACATCACCCTCATTTTGGAAATCCATTTCAGCTTGCAATATCAAACTCATATATAGATGGCTATGAGTAAAGTGCATTTGTTCATGACTTTATCTCTAACATTTATGTTCTTAGTTCTTTTCGTATGAATTTGCACGATAAAATGTTTAGTAGTTCGAAAGTTGCAGCTCTGATTTGGAGAATATTTTAGGCAAAGCAGCATGGGAGTCCATTCTCTTTAAAACACGATTCCTGTCCCATGAGTGTTTATTCGGTTTAACACACGTGCGGTGTGTTAGAGGAAACTTGCAAACTCTATTTGGCATTTAACTTGGTGGTCTCCGTGCAAACGCAACTGCCTCCAGTGCTCAGAAATGAAGAGGAACAAATCGAACATGGACGACATGAAAATACAATATATGCATATATATAATTATATATATATATATGTATATTCTGTCAGTCTTGTATATATATGTAATTAAAGGTAAATGTGAAGTTCGATAACGTTATTCTTCAATGTGACTACCAGCTAAAAGAACACAACGCTCATCAGTACGGTTTAGATGCTCATTCAGCATGAGCTTTGTTCTGTAACACCAACCAATATGGGTATCGTTCTGAACTCAGACCCAGAGCAAATCACATTTATGTGGGAATCCAAATTGCGGATCAGGCCCCTAACGGTCTATGGAGCCGTTCATGAAACAGCTCCAATCTCCTGGTAGAACGTTATTAAGCATCCAATGATAATCGCTCTCTCTCTCTTGCAGGGGTTAGAAATGTTTCCGAATGGTTATCCACAGAAACCTAGAATTCCACACTCCATTAGTAGACTAATCGGATTAGGGCTTACGTCCGTTTCAAAAAGAACATCCGCTGGTCGCTCCCATATAAATCTCTTTGATATCATACAATCCCGTCGCATAACCTTGTGCTACAATTGGTACTACAGCAATCACTTCAATTCAGTTCAGTTTGTACAACCAATGATTCGATACCGAACCCCGACATGAACAGAGCACCGATAACGGATCTGTAAAGACTTGTATAAACATTTACTCGTACATACATATAGGAAGATAAATATATACAAACAGAAAAAATATATATAATTCACTCTCTGGCATAAAAAATAAGTTATAGATAACAACTGTTCGAGGATCGAGATTGAATGGAGTGGTAAATAAAAAAGCCGAGTTGGATTATGATTGGTTCGATAAACTGGAGATCGCTTGAATGTTTGGATGGGTAATGGGTCAGTTATGCACGGAGAGTGGACATGTTCGATGCATTGTAAACGGATATGAAACAAGGTGTTCGGGTGATCATAAACCGTGCGGGAATGCAAAGATTTCGGAATGGTCACGCTCATCACGGATCGCCGAGGAGTAAATCGGTTTGTACATAGTGGATTGTTTTTTGGCCTGTCGACTTTCAGTCAGTCGGCTTATTTGAATCTATGCGAAAAGAACAAAGAAACGGAACAAACATTTAGGGCATTAGTGTATTTCTCTCACACGAATTCAGGGAATTAATCAGGTCGTGTACTTCCAGGGTCATTTTGTACAGTCATTCACATACCACTTACGACCGGCTTCGCGGTTCTTGTCGCTCGTCATGCATGCGCATCCGGTAGTCTTTTGTCAGTTCATTCATATACTTGTACCCAGGTATATATGAAGATATATATATATCACCGGTTAGCAACCAAGCTTGGTGCCCACACAACACCATAATCACAGATAATGTGGAGGTCGAATCCAAAGCAGTCTAAACGGGGTCAGATAGTGAACGTTTGGGGCAGAAATCAGGAAATAAGAAAAAATAGGCAAAAAAGTTGATTGTATACACCTCGATAAATTGTCTATACTGTCTTTATTGCGCCATTGGTTACCCGTTTTCGTTTGCCGAAACTATCAATCTTGGGTCTCAGTTCGCCGATTGTTTGATTGATTGATTGATTGATTGATTGAATGATTGCGGACTACGAAGTTTTGATTTCACCTCACCTATTAGTATTACTGAATCCATACTGAGTAGAACATCTAAGTAGTTACATCTAATAAAACCGCAGTAACTGCGCCATTCGGCTGTCACGATCAACTAAGTTGTACGGCAGAAACATAAGTCGAATGGGTGATTAACATCTCCCAGACTACGACTTCTATATTAAGTAAAAAGTGTGAAAATCACCATGAAGTTCATAGATCGCATGTCATCTTCATGATCATCATCGTACAGCGAGATACAGTGAAGCGAACTGCCAAGCTCACTATGTACACAAATCAAGTGATAAAGCACAAGATGTAGAGGGATTGGGCCTACTTGGAGAGAGGCAAAGAAAACGAACCTCTATGTTCAACACAGAGCACACAATCTAAGTGTTCATGCATACCGTTTTCAGGCATTCTGGCTTGTTAAGAAATGACAACAAAAGCGCCACTGCTGTCGGTTAGTCGCCATATCCTTCAACGTCTCCAGCCAACCAGTTATAGAGTCTTTCAGACCCCAACCTGGAAGACGGGAGACACCGATTCTGCCTAATCGCTCTGCATTTCTTCGTGCCTCGCTTCCACGTCATCTGTTGACCACCACGCGGTTTCTTTCTACCTAGAGCAGCAACGGCGAATATGGCGCGATGCGGCAGATGATGACTGGGCATGCGCAATTCGTGTCCTAACCGGCAGAATCGACTAATCTGAATTCGATAAGTCAACGAATTCTCCATCGAATCATTACCAAATACGCGACGCCTCACCTCAGAGTTGCTTACAAGCTCGCTCCATCCAACCCGAGCAAAACTACCTAAACAGCTGCAGTCGAATACTTCAAAACGACGAATATCTTCCACGCGCAAATTTAGGGTCCCGCAACTACAGAGCAGAACTGGCGGCGCATTTGCGCAGTCTACACGACCTTTCAGTTTCAACGAAACATCGTGTCTACACCGGAGATGTTTCTATCCTGCGTAAGCTTCTCGAGCCTTGGAAATGGGGGCGGTTACTTCATTGACTATGCTACCGCCATTTGAAACGCAGCTACCTGAGTAGGTGAAACATTCCACTACAGCTAATTCTTGACCATCAAGCATCAACGCTGGGGTAGACGACACCCAGTCTTGTAGCATCACCTTGCACTTTGAAGGTGCAAAGCGCATGCCGAAAGGAGATACAGAACTTGCTAGTCATTCGAGAGCGCATCCTCCATAGATTCGAACAGACATACGATTTCATCAGCGTACTCCAAATCGCACAGCTTTTCTCCAGCTGCCCATTCAATACCTACGTTCTGCAAACCAGTAAGTGTGTTCTCCAGTACTTCGTCTACCACGAAGTTGAACAGGAATGGCTAAATAAGGCACCCTTGACGGACACCGTTCCTGGTTTCGAAAGGTTTACTTACCCCAATACAGGCCCTTACGCTACCAGAAGTATGCAAATACAACGACCGAAATAGGTTTATATACTCCCGCGGCATTCCTTTGCGGAGCAGCGACCCCAGAAAAGCTTCACGGTCGACTGAATCGAAGGCTCCTTTTAAGTCAAGGAACACTGCGATTGTTGGCCGACGATGTGTGTGACGCAGTTCGAGGACTTGACGCAGAGTGAAGATTTGGTCGATGCACCCGCGACCTGGTCGGAATCCGGCTTGTTGTGATCGGTGAACACACTACCTACCAACCTGCTATTCAGGCTTCGGTTAGCTGAAGGTCCTGCTTGTGAATACCCCAGAGAGACGTTCTCCATTTTGGCCTGAGCAACCAGTCAGCATTCCGCCTATGAGCAAATAACCAGCCTGTTATTTTGTGTTAAATATTGTTGTATCATGCAAGGTTCGTCAATTCATCCAGTTCCCATTTGTTGTCAGAATATTCTATAAGGAAGCTGAAACCTAATTTGTTGCGGTTATTAGCATCTAGCTGATCTACAGAACAACGAATCACAGTATTGGTTCATAAATGGACCGGCCCATAAAGAACCCTTCCAAAAATACACCCCACGATGCAAATGAAATATTTGTGTCACCAATACACATTCCGGTACTAGTATATGAAGGAAATGACAGAAGATTACCGGATCAGCAGACCTGACGAGTGGTAAGAACCATGAGACCGGTTACGTGCTTCCCGGGGAATTTTGTCGAGTCATTCAGATACTACTGATAGTCTAAAAAGCATATATTGTAGAATTCCTTGCAAAGAATAGTCAGTTACAAAAGAATATGTTCAGTATTGCTTATTAAAGGAAAGGCGCGTAGACCAGCAATCCACTTCACCTCGTCAAAACAGAAACAACTACTGTACTCGTATATGATCATATTTGCATCGAAGGATTAAAGTAGAGAAATCGCCCACTATAGACATCCGAAAGGTTTCAGAGGATTGGAAAAGTGAGAAAGTAGATCACGTGATGTGTCTACGAATTCCACCAATGTGTTGTGAATCGTCTCCCGAGAGATCAGACTTCTGAAACGCCACAAATCGCCCGGTCCAGATGAACTCCCGCCGGTCCTCTTCCAAGACGGTGGTGCAATCTTTGTTCGCGAACTAACTTTTTTATTGCAAACCATCTGGAATAGTGAATCCATTCCGTCGGAATGGAGTTTGGCCGACTTCGTACCTGTTTTCAAGAAGGCCACCCGCCAGGATTGCTCCAATCATCGACGGATCAGTCTCATCTCTCATCTCACCAATGGGGTATGAATCGGAATTCAAATATATTTGTCCAGTAGGTGAATAAAACAATGGAAAACACGGTTGGAGGTTTCGAGAAATGTGAATTGGTTTTTGAAGAAACGCGAAAGAGAACCCGTGGGTTGGAATTTTATTTACATACTACTACTTCCGCACTTTCGACGCCCTTCTAAAGCGCGTTCAATCCGATGACGCGGACAATCTAGGCCTGCTCATCAATTGTTTCCCACCCTCTATCTATGAGCACATCTCTGCTTGTAAGACATTTGAAAAGGCTATCTCTCTGCTCGAATCGCTGTACGTTTGCCCCAAAAATGTTGTGTTTGCGCGGTACCTGATTTCTACTTGTAAACAAGACCATGGGCAGAACACAGACCAGTTTGTTTGAAACATCAAAACACTCGCTAAAGACTGCAATTTTGGGTCCATCTCAGCCGAAGAATACTGCGACGATGCTATGCGCGACGAATTCATAAAGGGACTCCAGTCTCATGCCATTCGTACTAGACTGCTCGAACAACTATCTCTAAACTTTTAGTCGACATACGATATAACCAGGTCCCTTGAAATTTACCAAAAATAATCGCGGTCGTACGAATCAGAGGGTCTTCCGTGTGCGTCGACTGATCCGCTTCATCCGACTGCTTCCGTCGCCGACCCTAAAGAGGCTCCTAAAGAGGCATACGCCGTGTGATTGATCTCTTCGCTTACTACTCTTAGCGGATACCGTCATTTTCGGACAAAATCAATACACTAGTTCAGAAAAAAACATTCCCTTTACCACCATCCGTCTGAAGCGCATTTGAGGGACTCAAACAAGACTTGGACAATGTCATGCTCATGACCGTAGACCATGAGACCGTGAGACCATGAGATACCTTTGGTCGTAGAAAGAGACGCTTCACATGTAGCTATAGCAGCATCACTCACTCAAAATAACCGACCTGTAGCCTTCTTTTCGCGCACTCTGACTCAAAGCGAACGACACCACTCCGCTGTCGAAAAGGAAGCCTGCGACACAGTCGAAGCGATTCGCAAGTGGCCACACTATCTTCCGGGCAAACACCTTAAACGTATTACGGATCAACGTTCGGTAGCCTATATCTTCAATAACAACCACGCTAGTAAAATCAAAAACGACAAGATCCAGAGATGGAAACTCGGGCTGTCCGCTTACCACTATGACATAGTATACTGACCCGGTAAAGAAAACTCCGTCACGGACGCACTCTCCCGTAAAGCATGTGCTTCCAACTTCAACTGAAACAGAAACAGAATACGCTACACGACTCGCTGTACCACACTGGAATCACGCGTATGATTCACTTTGTGCGTTCCAAAAATCTACCTTACTCCGTTGAGGAAGTGAAAACAATGACTTCTGGTGCAGCATATGCGCCGACTTGAAACCGCGCTTTCATAAGTCGCTCACGGGGCTTCTGATCAAGGCTACGCAACCATTTGAAAGACTCAGTATCGACTTCAAAGGGCCGTTACCCTCAACGTCTCGCAATTGCTACATTCTGACGCTAATAGACGAATACTTCCGGTTCCCATTCGCTTTCGCCTGTCCAGATTCGCAATCGTCTACGGTTATTAACTACCTCTGCCAACTATTTTCGATCTGTGGGATGCCAGCCTACATCCACTCGGATCGGAGTCCAGCGTTCTTATCGCCTGAACTATCAAATGTCTTACGAGATAAAGGAATGGCTGTCAGTCATACAACCACCTACAATCCGCAAGCTAATGGTCAGGTTGAGCGATTGAACGGTACTCTTTGGAAGGCTATTTCTCTGGGACTGAAGACGAGAGGCTCAGATATCTCCAAATGGGAATCCGTCCTACCAGAGGCACTGCACTCGATCCGTTCTCTCTTATGCACCGCCACAAAAGCCACTCCACATGAACGAGTTTTCTGCTTTTCACGATGCTCCACCAGTGGTACGTCTCTTCCGACTTGGTTGACTACCCCTGGCCCCGTACTGCTCAAACGCATGGATCGGTCCTCGAAACTGGATCCCCTCGCGGAAGAAGTTGACCTTATCAACTGTAATCCGCATTACGCCTTGGTGAAATTTCCTAACGGAACAACAGAGAATGTCTCCATTCACCGTTTGGCCCCCCGTGGCGACCCACCGATATCGACACTCGAACTCCTAACAACAACAGACCCTCCCTCCGTATCGCTTCACATCATCCCTCCGACAGAATCCGACACCTTACTCGAATCTCCTAGTCTCCTCCACCGACAACGCTCACGACCCACACATATCGATATACTAAAACAACAACAGAGAGCACGCACTTACAATCTACGCAATAGAGAAGCAAGAAACAGAAATAAGTGCTGTTCTTATCACTAAAACACATTTTCGAAGTGTTTCAACTTCAATAAACGTTCGTTTTCCAGCCGGGGTGAATGTCATATTCTTGTGTCTTGTTTATACTCTTCTATTGTGTATTACATAAATCTCTCTTTTCTGTTACAGCTCATGTACCGGATTTATTAGTTGAGTAAAGCGTGTAATTCCGCCCCCGAGTCTTCCCCATTCCGCTCTCGTTTCCTTGCTTCGTAATACGTTACACCCAGGATCGAAATCTTCCGATTACGTGTACTGCTCTAAATTGTTGTGATCAAGGGTAATCATGAAGTCGACATTCAGGCGTGCAGTGACTTTTAGAGGAAAGCAAACCAATACTTCTGACGCAACACCATTAGGCCCTGTGTGTTTGTGTGGGACTATTGGTTGGACCGAAAGGACAAAAACGCCTAGTGAAGTATCGAAAAGAATTCTCGTTTGCAGTTCGTCTCTTCGATGAATTATGTGTACGCTCGGTGAGAAAGATACTCGATTCGAGAATAAACTGCTACTAGTGGTAAATTTCCAGTGAAAGTAGAAAGAAAAGGAAAAGAGATTACATTTTTAATGTAGAACACGCATTTCCAGTTGGTAATTGATCGAGCCAAAAACTGGTCAGTCGACTGGAGCTTACCAATCCACGATGGAAAATGTGCTAGCATGTCTTTTGGTCACGCTCCTGATCAACCTTTCTGGGTAAGCGGCTTAACCCGAATCCAGAAGGTGAATCAGTACAAAATTCTCGGTTTCTGGCTGAATAGGAATCTCTCGTTTTGTTCCCATTATCAGAAAGCCAGTAAATCTGCATTTTGTCTTAAATAGTATTAAACGCTCTTTCCGCGTATAACCAAAGAGGACTTCAGATGCCTCATTCGGTCTTCACTTTTCTCACTTTTGCCCACTCAAGCAACCTCAACCCAGCGGCATCATAGTGCAGCCCACACCCATTTCCCATTACCTCACTTTAATCCCGTGCACCGAACTGCAGAAAAGAAGACGAATACAGAACTGGGACTATTGGGCGCAAACCACGAACCCAATTACTATATATTACTATACTATACTACTACTATATACTACTTCGAAACTTCAAAAATTCAAGACTCCTGCAACTGGGGTGAGATCACAGATTTGTAGCAAAGCTTTGTGCACCGGATTCAGACCCTGATGACCAGATTTTCTTACCTGTTTCTAGCGGTGGATAGTCTGGGAATTTCGGTGTAGCACCTTCACGCAGACTACAGCGAAATTAGCACGGAGTTAATAAATGGTATTGCTGCCTACGACCCGCAAACCGATACCGGAGACATTAACTGTCAAACCCATGAAGCGCTAGGTAGCCATCTGCATAAAATCACATGGGCACACTGGAAAAACGTAAATGCAAACGTTTCACTATCCATAACTCACCTTGGGTAAAGACTAGATACAACCATTACCAGACAAATAGGCAATGCAATCCGTTTTCTTGTTTCTTGCGTCACAGGAGGATTTGCCGAAAAACTGCTTTCAATATGGCCCTCTTGTCTTTGGCCGAAACGGAGGAGTCAGCTCACCCAGTCGAATTGCCATTCGAAGACTATCTACCCATAGCGGAATGCATACTGTGTCCGGTCGATCGTCAGCCAGGAACCAGAGAGAACATCCGGAGATTGGACGTGGAAGGAGTGGATCCGTTCGCGTTTGGCGTGCCGTATCCAACATTTCTTGCTGCACACTGCGTGACAGCGTGCACCCTGGAGGTGCATTTTCCATATAGGCGGGTTCGGATGGAGAGAAATGATCTGGTTTATAACCGATCAATAATGAAATGAATTCCGGATGCGCCAACACCGCTCGTCCGCCCACAGCCATATCCCCACCCAATCGATCCGACGGATTAGGCATTAACAACCCTCCCAGTAAGTTCTGACATTCCGATGACAGTTCCGGGAAGCGTTGAGCATAAAACCGATGACTTTGCATTTGACTGACTGTCGGTACGGGAGGATAGTTTCCGCGCCGTAACAGTCGATAAAACAACACACCCAAACTGTACCAGTCCACGGCATGCCACACGGGCACCGATCCGGCCGGACAGGCGGCAATTTCAGGAGGCATATGTCGACTATTGCAGATCACATTTCCCGAATAAGAATGACCGAATCCACCGGGGATAACACTGGCCAGACCAAAATCAGTCAGACTGATATGACCATCTGCTCGAATGAGCACATTGTCTGCCTTCAAGTCCTGATGCACGATCCCGGTAGAGTGTAACCAAATCAGAGCCTCAGCAATCTCGGCCAAGTAAAAAGTGGCTTCCGACAACAGCATTGGTCTATCCAGAGTTTGAAATGCCAGACTGGCCAGATCACCACCTGGAGCCATAGGAAATAGCAGACAATAGTACAGTGCGTCGTGTTTCTGTCTAGCCGTGTGGCGGACATTCTCCGATCGCAATGCAAGAGCACTTGCACATCCAGTGAGGCATAATTTGGAATCCGGACCAGGAGGACTACGTCGGCGTCTCAGATTCAGTCTGGTGTATGATAGCAGCGGAGTGATGAGTGGATGATCGTGAAACGCGGGAATCCATCGGGTTGATAACGAATCCTGAATATGTTTTACTGAAGTCAGAGCTGAAGCACAGTGGTTCAAAGTGAAGAGTTTATGGCGACGATGTTTGTGCATCTGGTTGTATGCCTCTAACTCAATTTTGTTCGACAATGTATGCGTCAGACACTTGATTACAAAGTTCCACTCCAAACCACCGGATTCATCTCTCCGGGAAGCATGATGAGACCGGGTGAACATTCGAGCTTGTACAATCCGGCCATACTTTCCAATTCCCACCGTGGGACCGACAGAGAACAAATCAAACGGAGTGGGAAATCTGATGTATGACAGTCTGTTCAACTCCGCAAACTGATCCATATCATTCCTTCCACGATTCACTCGAAATGCGGGGGTGTAAAATAAGGTATTGCACATAGAAATACGGAAACTTGGTATTCTGAGTGGTGGCAGTTGGGAGTGAGGACTGGGAAATTGATCTATCCGATCGGCATTATCATCATTATCATCACCATCACATTGAGATAGACAACAGGTGTTATCCAGGCAGACCGCACTGCTAATAGCGGAATCATTAGGAGAGCTGGTCTGATCATCGAGAATTGGGCGGCTCAGGAAGATTCTTCGACCACGAATCATGGGTGAATTCGATTGAGTTTGAGCGGAACATAGTGATGAACTGAACGAATAGAAGCTCGAGTGACTACCTGATTCCACCACCGGTTCCGTGTTGAGTGCTTGTAAAAGATCCTGTCTCAAGTGAACATAATTCATAGGTTGTGATGTGGGAGATTGGTTAAGCACCTGATCTTGAGCATGCATCCACACGGTACACATCCTATCGAAATCGTAAGCAACTGGAAACTGTCATCTCTGCGCACGATTTATGGGACTCAGTTAACCTGACAGTCAGCTGACCGACCAATCGATTTGTTTGCGATCTGCACATGAATGACCAAGAGCGCATGTACACGCACACACACACGCACATCGGTGAGTTACGCTTAGCGTTCGTAACGCGCGTTGCATCATTATTGACATTCGCGAACGTGATTCGTCCAGAGTTGAACATGTGCCGAGTGTCCGTGATGACATCATCAAACACAACTCATTTACTTCTCTAACTTCGATTAACCGTTTTTGTTTTGTCAATGTTTTCGGAAAAACTGTGATCAATAGTAGACTATTTTCAGAGCGCGAAATAGACTGCAACAGATGGGGAACCAAACAAAATACAGTTCAGGATTAAACAATTCGGCTCGATTAGAAAGTGAATGAGAACAGTTGCGAAGTACCAGTAAACAAAATGATCTTTCTTCTCCTTCTCTCTTTGGTCTCGTACGTTTTGTTAGCGACTGGATACGTTGAACAAAGAGCACAACAACGACAGGTATGATATAACCTTATATGTCACTTTCTTCCCAAGAATAGGGAATATGGACAGACTGAACAAAGTCGCTTCTCCTTAGATGGTGAATGTTTGGAATAGCCCATTCGGTTTTTCACAAGCGCTGTTGATGATGTTGGTTGTGGGTTTCACTCCTTGGGAGATCGTTCGTTCCTCGTTATTTGATTGCATTTTTAATGTGTTGGAAATGTTTATGATAAGCGACAAAGAGCATTGGACAGCTGTTTCGTCCTGTCTGGAATCTTTAGCAGTGCGTACTTTGAAGGGGTCCCTGTCAGGACTCGAACCGCGAAATTTCGGGTTGTGATTTCAGACCCTTACCCCGGAGCTACACGGTCGACGATCATTACCTTGTGCGAATAGCTCGATCAATTTGGATGGTGAATGTTTGATGTAGCTCAAGGGTAAGGGTTCGAAGTTCCAACCCGAAAAATCGCGGTTCGAGTCCGGACAGAGACACAAAAAGTACGCACTGCTGACGACTCCCGACCGGGACAAAACAGCTGTCCAGTGCTCTTTGTTGGTTATCACAAACATTTTCATCGCCTTTAAAAGTCACTTCTTAATTGCATGACTGGATGTCACCGACACATTCCACAGATGACTAGGGGCCGGTGGTGGCCCGGTGGTAACGTCACCAAATTATCACCCCTGGGATGTGTTCGAATCCCACCAGCACCGCCCGACTCCGCATTGTGTTGAATCGCCGATTCCCCCTTCCTGAAAATTGTCTTTGTACATTCAATAAAAGGAAGTCGAATGATAAAGAAAGACGAAAACAACAATAAGAATAGAGTGTTCAATGAATACGCTGATAGCCGATGGGTCTTAGGGATAGTTATTTGGGAGCATATAGTAGGGTGATATGTAGGCGGCTCCAGGATGCAATTTCTATTTCCCCAAGCTGACAGATGCGAATCCGGTAGGGCACGCGGAGTGGGGGGTGGGGGTGGGTAAGAGGGGTGGAATGCTCCGACTACATGATCCTCGTGGTTTTAATCCACGAGGCATGATATAACATCGAACTATTGATGAAACGCCTAATCTATTATTCGGTCATGTTGACTTGCGCTCATCGTTTCGCTCAGACAGGTGTGTCATGTGAGATACACAGGGACTCGGGTTCAAGTCCGGACAAAAATGGAGACTGCAGAATGGGGCAATTTCTATCCAAACACAATGTGAAACTCTACTGCGAACTAAGTCTTTCTGCATCTGTTCTCACTGGCTACCTCAAAAGTTGCATTGCCACCAAAAATGTAGCATCACGCATAACGTAATCCTTCTAATGGTTGTGATGCTCTAAAATGCTGGGCACAAATGGTTCTCGACTAACCGTTCCGTAGCAAAACAAGCAGAAATTTGTAGTTCGAAATGAAATCAATCGTTCATGAATAATTTGATCTCTCTGTCGTGCGTAGATTTTTTCTACTAGTTTCAGCTCAAGATTTAAAATACTTGTACCAGTTGACTGATAATGGCTCTTAGAAAATTCGACTTCGGAACTGCACATTTAGAGATAAATTCCGTTGCATAAGCTAGTAAATGGACAGTTTAAAATGAACTTTCTCAGTTGAACTTTTTTTAGTTAAAATGTGTGGCAATTAAGAAGGGCCTTCTGAGTGATACATTTAAGCAATGCTTGCTGTATGTACATGGTTCCAGACAACCCCGAACAACAGAGGCAAATGAGTGCTGCATTTTTGACATAGTGTCATTCGGTTCAGTTAGTCCGGAAAACTTGATTGCAGTATGCGGGACATAATTGGAGTCACTAAAAATGCGTGTGGTGGTGGTGGTGCTGAGCATATCACTGGTCGTTCTGTCGAAGCATCTGAGCAGCCAGTGCGAACACACCGCGGATTCCTCGAGGGTCACATGCTATCTATCTTGTACCAGTTTGATTGAGAGTCTAAACTCAGTCAGTATACACTCAATACTGGGTGTGGCCGACCAAAAGATTAGGCAAAGAAGTCGCAGGGAAATCGTGATTCACGAAGCTAAGTGAACGAGGAAAATCTGCTATTGGTATCACTTGTTTGACCTTGACTAATGACACCTCAAGGGGAATCCAGTGTAAACTACAACTGTCAACTCATACAGAAATCATATTTTGCAATGAAAATTCCACAATCTGATTGATGTATGGACCGCATCACATCTACACATCCCTTATTCGATCGGGTCCATCCTAATGGTATACTATCTCAACCAACCGGTATTTGGATTCTGAATTGGCCTTTTCTGTTTGTGTTATTCGTTTCCAGTTCCGAGCCCAAATGAAAGAAGAGTAAATTAATGTCATATTGTGATACGCAATCTACTAAGCACGACAGTTATTTCAGCTGATGTCTTCTAATTTGTGGTCCCTGAAGGGACTAAATTATTATGCTAAGCGAAGCGAAAAAACTGATTCGAATATGATTAATTGGGTTGAATGAAAGAGAGAAGGAGAACACGTCTGGAGTGTATAACCCATACCTGTTCGAACCACTTCTGTTGGTGAAAGTCAAACGCATGCTACAACAATAACGTATCAGGCGATTCCACAGTTCTGAAACACACTGGAATATCCACTGTCGTTCATTCTCACTTTTAGCCGGTGAAACTGGGTTGGATGGTGCGGCATGATCGCAATTCACAAGCCGAGTCCTAGTCAGCCTCCCCCAAACCCTCCCCCAACTCACCCTAGCCAGCCTGAGTTGTTTGTGCATGGAGCGGACTATCGTTGACCGTGTGTTTTGATCAGTTGCTGATTGTCAAAAACAAGTCATGGTATTCTGATCTGCGAGATGGATGCAACGGACGGCAACGAAGCGCAATTGTTCTAGCTGAACGCAGCAGTTCTGTGTGTCGACGAGAAGATATCCAAAGGACTCAAACGTCTGGATTCGAAACTTTCCAATTTTGAGGGTGCAAAGTGCAGACAGCGTTTTCTTCGGGACCAAATCTCTTCAGAGGAGAACAAATGAATGCACAAAGATGAAAACCGATGTAAATCGACCGCCACACCTTCTCATTTGTTCGCCAAGTTTTGCAATATCAAAATTTGTTTGCGAGTCCGGCCGAAACAGCGATGGACATTACAGTGAAAAAGCACCATCTCACTCGAACACACGTCCGTTGTTCAATTTGAGACATCAAATAAATCTGCCAGACGCGTTACTGGTCATCTTACCACTCCATAGTTGTCAGAAATTAGGTCCGATTGAAGCGGACATCGTCAGTACACTGAAACCAGAACTATGCATGCGAATGACATTTATTTAGACGTTTGTCCCACAGCCCACGTCCTTCCCTTCCTCTCAGTCGCTCATCTAATTTATGTATTATCCGTCCCTCGACTACACACCCCACATTTCGTTTTACTTGATACCCGTCTAGCTCAATTCACCCAAGTTGCCCAGACTTATCGTCCGTTGTGATCATTATCCTGGTTACATAATCTAGTGACCGATTACAGATTTGACATTCACCTCTTCAGTGTTACGTACTCATGTTAATGTGCCTTGATAGTTGTTTGAAGGTCCTCGACAAATGATGATCTATAGATCAATTCAAACACCACTGACGTTCTGGTTGTTCGGAAACGGGTAGTTAACTCCTTGATCGAATAACCAATATTAAATGACCCATATCTGACCATCTCTGATTCTAAACAAGAGGTGGCAATCGAAGAGACAGGGTTGTTTCATTTTTCCGATCACTTAATGCTTTGAATGAACTCGCGCCTGCACATAGTCACGCCTATCTTCACTCCTGATTGTGCGGTGAGTCACTTTATCAAACCATCACGATTGGAACGAATGATGTCAACTAGCGTAGGGATCGTCTTCATTATCCATTGAATCTGACCTAATCAACGTGTCCGGGATGCGACCAGTTAGACTACCACCCCACCCATCCATCTGGGTGAACAAACTGCTTTCTGAGGCAGTTACTCCCAGTGGACTGATATTTTTCAGTGTTTAACAAAACTGACTAAAGGTGAACTTGTATACGACCCAATTGATCATTTTACTCAACCAGACTCGCACACACACACACACACACACACACACACACACTGTCTGGATGGTTTTGCCATTATATGCGATCTTAATCACAACATTTAGTCTGATCGTTACAAACTCAAACTCATCGGGCCCCGGTCATTCATTTCTTTCCAGTCTTCATGTGCTATCATCTTTTAGGGATCTCACACATTCCCTGTTCACTATTCAGCGAATCTCAGTTTGTGCAGCTCAAGCTTCGTGCCTCATCTTCAACCCTCTTCTTTTGAATTGCTTTTCAACTTGCCCCCACGGCTGATTACTCGGTATTTGATCTTCTCTTACTGCGCACTGAAAATAGTTTGCAATCAAATTCCAACGTTGAAATGACCACCCGACGTAACGTCATTGATCATGACGACGACAACAGGAACAACAACAACAAAAAATGATTAGCACATTCAGCGACAACCCCAACCATGTGTGGCAAGGTGGAAACGTTTGGTATAGTAAACAGTCAACTGTATAAACCTCCTTAGTCGCTGACGAAAAACAAGGTGGCATTTATACATAGCGCATTAATTAATCCAATATTCTACTGATACATGTTTGACATTTTTCGACATTGACGAATTGGACAAAGGGGATTCTATGTCTTAAAGTATTACAAAATGTTCATATCCCCGTCCGTGCCCTCGAGTAAAGAGCTGAGTGTACCGGCACTGTTGATTTGTCACTAACTTCCCCAGTCCCTCTTGCGTCTCTCAGACCTAGCTACATTGAAGCTTCCCATTGTAGAATTTATGAAAACACGAACTAGCGATCAGCCGGGAAGCTTCAATGAACTACGTATTCGCAAGGATAAACTGGTTATCAGGGAGATAGATAGTTATTTATGCTTCGAGACCAGACTTGCACAAGCGAATGTGATGCTGTAATTTCTGCATGGAAAGAAATGAATACCCAAAGAACTTCTGGAAGTCCCTAAGGCGTTCCAGAATCAAACAACATCAACTATGGCGTTCCACTGACAAAGTTGAAGGAATTGCTACTCCGTTGTACGTTCAACGTTCAGCTCACTTTGAACAATGAAGTTTGTCGGTAGACCGACGGAGCAGTCATGGATTCTCCACTGGGACCCCTAATGGCTGATATATGTATGGCCATACTGCAAAACCATGATCTCAGAACAACCATAGACAGTCTGCCTGTTTATTGTGGATATGTGGATGATTACCTATTGACACGTGAGAAAACCTCGTTGGAAATACTATTGAGCGAATTCAATGAGGCGCACGCAGCTATTAGTTTTACATCAGAAGCCGAATCAGAAGATACATTCCATTTTCTCGATGTGAATCTCACGTGACGTAGTGATGATTATCTGAACAGAAGTGTTTATCGCAAGCCAACATGGACTGGGCAATATGTTCACTTTGTAAGCTTGGTATCACTGAAACGGAAACAAAACCTTATGCGTTCCCTCGCAGCTCGCGCAGGAAACATTGACACAGAAGACAGCTTAGCACTAGAATCGGAGAAGATAAAACGAACATTCATATCTGGTAGTTACCCGGACCGGTTCATTCAGAAAAGCCAGTCTGAAACATCCAAAAGACCACCATTGACAATAGTGAATAAGAAAGACTTATACCTGTGACTCCCATTCAAAGGAGATTACAAAAGTAAGCTAATCACCCAGCGCTTGGAAAGAGCTATCACACGCACATTTACGGCGGTACATTTACGCCTCCAGTTCATCAATCAGTCGGTTATTTCTTTGAACCTCAAAGGTAAATTGCCTATTTCTACCTTCTCTATGATTACCTACTCATTCGTTTGTTCATGTTCGGCAAGCTATGTAGGAAGAACCATCAGGCAGTTTTCCCAAAGGATCAAGGAACACAAACCAGCGTGGTCGACCAAAGGGGTCAGCAAACCCATCTCAAGTCCGACTGTGGAACAACTCGCAACTACTGGGAATACAGTGAATGAAGATGCCTTGAAGGTGATCTACCGGGTGCTTCCTTTCCCGTCTAAGGTTGTTCGTTAACAACATTTGGCAACAGCTGAGGCAGTGGTTATCCGTTTGTTCAACCCATTATTTTGTTCTCAAAAGTGATTTGTTAAAGCACTTCAACTACCATGACCACGTGATTACCTCAATCGGATGATCGGAACTGACCAGTTCCATGACCCCTTGACCTTTTTCGATTGGAAAAGTGTTCTGCCTCAATTTCTGGATTACCTCTCCATCCATAACTCTCCCATCACCCAACGTCCACGACCGTCGCATTATAAGTTAAATACATACCAACTAGGAATATCCACCCGACTCAGTGCTCGATAGATAGAGCCAAATAATCCGACCGAGACGTAATCCTCCCAATCGTGAAAAACTTGCGTACAGGAAAGCTCACAACCATTCTCCATAGACTTCTGTCAGAATCACTTTCACACAGTCTGCTTGCCAATCATTTGCAAAGTTTCGGCAACTATCCTATCCATAAACGAGGTGTATATACATACAAATACACCGTATGCCCCACGAATAGCCAGTCCCTGTGTAGGATTTTAGAACTATGAACTGTGAAACAATGCGGCACGACCACAGATCCACTGGCTCCCCCGTGGCATGTTCCTCCGCCACTGGCCACCATGCCGAGTTGCGTCTGATCACTCTCAATACCATCAACGCGTTTAACTGAGCCACGAGTAAAACAAATGGAATTTCGACTCCTCCTGACTTATCACTTTGATACGAACCGTCCTTTGTTACCAGTAGTGCTCCTGGAATAATTTTACACATTCCTCTCTTTTCTCCAACCTTTCACAAGGTTTCCCGCTAACTCACACAACCCCAACATTCTCATCATAGTCGACATGGTGTTACCGACGATACATAATTTTCTGTGCTCTTTCACTTGCAACGCTTCCCCAAATTTCTCTACCACAGTGAGTTCCGACCTGATTGGTATTGCTACCTAGCGGGTCACACTTTGGTTAGCCGAAGCCTCCGGTTGTGGACTCCTCAAAATATCCACCTGCCTTCGCCTGGGCAACCTGGCAGTATTCAGTCCACTCGTAAATCATGGAACGTTTTTCTTTTTTACATAGATTATTGTGCTACAATTATTTTGGCACACGATCCGGAGTCAGCCGTGTGTGAAATATACATATATATATACGGTCTCTCAGTTTTTCTTCTTCTCCTCTATAGTTTGGGCTCACTATATGGCTGAGCTTGAATGGAAGGTGTATCGTCTTCCGGTGGAAATTTTTACGTTTCCCTATCCAGTCGCACAGACAACTGATGTTTAACATTTTATGCACCAACCGGTTGAGAAGCGGGGTAAAGTGTGGCGAGGTCGTGTTGGCAGCTTCAAGAATGGACAAAAACAGACCCCGTGATATTTCATGACTCGATAACTATCACACGAGGATTTCTCGCGGAAACATTTGCCGCTTGCTGGTTTGTGTGTGAGTCTGCGTGTGTGTGCGCGCTCGTGGACAAAATCGTCATATCAAATCGGGTTGGTCTTCTTATTTTCGGACACGGAACACACCCATGCACGTGTTTCCCTCAAAGATTTGCCAGATAATAATATAGGCGTGTTTATTGCGATTCATTTTTGACGGTCTTTCTTCTTGGTAGGCGTGACCTGGTATGGCTGTGTAGTTAAAACGACAGACCTTAGACAGTGTATGAAGTGAACCATTGCAGTAAAGTTGCGAGAAAAACATTTAATTCTTATTTACTTGATACTTAATCGGTGAATAATTACGAAGGGAACCACTGCGAGAAGAAGACCAATGGATCGAAAAGTAAATGGAGGATCGTGGAGGGCATTCCGGTATAGGCATCTCGACTTTACTGACGGACAATCTATGCCGATTGATAAACAACTTCATGGCATATGTATTGTCCGATGAATGTGCTCATGGTAATGAGCTGAAAGAGAGTAATTGGACCGATGGTGTAAAAAGTACAGTGCTACAGAGAATGATGTACATTTAGTCGTCACGATGATTAGCTAACTGTTCCCCTTTTGTTTGTATTCAGAAATAAAGGGAACAACGCAGAGACTAACTATATCAGCGGAACCGTCTTCTGACATAATGCATGATTGCAGTTGCTCAACGGAACCGTAAAGTGGTGACAGGTCTAGTCTGCTTGATAGAGTTGAGCAGTGCGTTTGAAAGGATCAAACGGACTATGCAACTTGCGCCTTGTTGCAAGCACTGGGCAATGAATGAAGTGTCCTCGCGATAATACAAACCAGTCCTAAGCGATTGCATGACCTGATCAGGTTTATAGGTACGTGTTTTTGCGGTGAGTTGCACGTGGCTATTCACAATGGATTTTCGGCAAATGATTGGAGTTACTCCGGTCATGTGACCGAATTGCAATTCACGACAGTTCAGGAGCAGGGGTGAACGCATTAAGGGTAATCACATACAGTTCAACCAGCTTCCTTGTGTCATAATATCACTCAGCTTGTCTGTGAAAATTGTATGAGATTGAACAGTATTTTCAACTGGTTTGTTTTTCGTAGTCCAATGGCAATTTTCTCCCAAGCCCTTCGCCCTAGTGCGGGAGAGTCGCGGTCACTTAAAACTGCATGTGCGTCTTACCTCAGCATCGCTTGTTCGATTTGCGTCCTAGGCACGTGCGGTGAATAACGTTTATCCGTAATGGTCAGGCCACCACAGCATAAATGAGCAATGACCGATTTGCTGCAGCATACACTCGATTCTTCACAGGCAGCTGCATGCCGCGACCGCGACCGCGGCAATCCAGCCTTCTGCGTGCGTGCCGACATTTTGATTGTGAAATCAAAGTCTTGCCAGCTTCCGATCGGAAGATTAGGTATTTCCGGAATAAGTCCATATTTGTGTAGTTACATTGAAAACTGTTTCGATTTTCGATGGCTCTTCGTCCAACGACGTGAAAGGAAGAAGACAAAAATAAGAACATTCACAAACTTCTCTCCTTCGTTATGCATACTTTCCTTCACAGAGTCCCCTATTCAGCTTGTGTATACAATCAACGCGTAGTAGGGTCATCTGGTTCAAATTTGAAGTCAGTAATCATTTTTCATGGCTCAAGCTTGCAAAAGCCTTAGTATTGTCGAGAGTGGCTGTCTAGGGTTGCACCCGGTCACCCGTCCCTTGCACCTCACGAAATAATCCCATATGACCAAGCGTCTCACAAAGCCTCCGCTGATGAAGCCCTACCCACCGCCTTCTCATGGCAGAGGTGTTTTCTCACCCAAGTGAGAGAACGACATCCGGGGCTATAATCGGGCTGCTGGACTACCAGTAGTTCATCTAGGGGAGTTGGCCAAAACCTCTGATTCCATTAGGAGACGTCTGGAACACACACATTTTCAGTTGTGGCAATGGTCACTGGGCCTCGAGGTGTAATCAGCACCTTGGACCATTGACCCCGTTCAAAAGGCGTTTGATCTAATGAACTGGCATTGGCCCGCAATGGATTGCGGTCTTCAGGCTTTGGGTAGCTGAACGCTCCGGTTGTGGATTCCTAAAAAATATCACCTGCGTTCGCCTCGGTAACCTGGTAGCATTCAGTTCACTTGTAAATCATGGANCGGTTTTCTTTTTCATAAAGAATATTGTACCATGATTTATTTGGCACACAATCCGGAGTCAGACGTGTGTGAAAATCTATATATAAGATTCAGAATGCAATAATTTTGCTGGTATAATTTTCTGTAATTTGAATAGTGTGTTTGGTTAAAACAAAACGTTTTGTTATATCGTTCGGCACAAATCAATTTCGATGACCCCTAGTCTCTGGAGTAAGTTAATCACTGTCGGATAGTAAATGTGATGATCATGACAGGAGAAACCATTCATCTGATTTCGCGACGGTATTCAACGGACCTGTCGTTTTCCTGATTGCATAAATTCCATGAATTTCCTCGCATTTTTCAGCATCATTGCTTAGCTGTAATGGTATTGTTAGGATTTATTGACATTGCGTATCCACCGAATCTAATGGGATCCGATCTCAAATAGCGGAGGTTAGTTAGTTCGGTACCCATCGGTGGGTCGAACAGTTTAGCAAATGTAGAAATCAGTGTGCGAGATGCTCTACACTGTACAAGAAACTTCGAATCCACAGTCCCCACATTCCAGCTTGATCTCCGAGCTGAGAGCTATTTTGAGTGCGACAACTAAGGGTCTCACATGTAAATATGGCTTTTGAAAGTTCTGGCATTGGCAGTCAATTACTTTGATCAGCTGCAAATGTCAATTCATTGGTACAATGAAAGGTGTAAATCACGTGGACAGAGTAGTGATTCAAACGGGCCATATTGATGATGATGATGATGATGATGATGATGATGATGATGATGATGATGACAGTGATTATGATAATGGTGATGATGAAAACGGTCTTTGGCATACATGTATTGTTTGTCGTGTTTCCGCGATTGCCCAATTAACAATTTTCCATTTTATTCATCAACATGAATACCTAGATTATTCTTCACGTGGACACGTATAACGGATCAGGTCAATGAGCGTACGTGCATGCGAGCGGTCTAGAACGAAATAAAAAAATAATCTGAATCGAAAATAGGATTTTGTCAGAGACTGACAACCAGAAATTCAGTGTACACAATTTACACAGTCCGAAACGTGGATGGGCGAGCGCTGTGGTATCCGACGCAGCAAATCTGAAAGGAAGACAAAGAAGTCAAGCGAACACTGAGCAGGGTGCCTTTGAAGTAGGAGTAATTTACAATTGGAGAGAGAAGAATACTCATCCTGTTGAGGTCCTAAACGTACACACGAGGTAATTTGATCAACCAATAAACGTCGATTAAACGCATTCACAGAAAACAATGAGGAGATGACAGCTGAATTGAACACGGGGGTTGAAGATGTAACCGAAAGCGATGTTCTTCTTGAGGTTTGTCTCCAAATAATTGCTGGTTGCACCAGTCTGGTGGATAGTTTAAGACAATCCCATTTTCCTAAAACTCGTGAATCCTGCCTGTGGAAATACATTGACTTTAAGGACGATCCCAAGAGGAAGATTCCCGGTAATCACTGGCAGCGTGAAGTACTGACATAGTTTCCTGCACTATAACATGATACGCATACAAATAAAACTGCTCGAAGTGAGAATCCGCTGACCTATCCAGAGTGATAGGAAGCATCGGAATGTTCTAAAATGTTATCAAGAGGTGGAATCCATAGTGTGCTCAAGTGAATAAAAATGTCTAACCCTCGAGAACTCTAACCAACGAAATGCAGATTCGTGCAACAACATTGTAAATTGTAGTATCAGTATTCATAGTAATAGCAGTAGTAGCAGTCTGTAGTAGTATGTTCCATTTTTTTCTCAGTCAACCTTTCCCAATCTTGTACCCCGAAGTATCGGCCCTCGAAATTTCATACCGCAAGACTCTGATGCATCATCATCACCTGTTGTTCAATAACCGGAGTCATAAATAAGAAGGACTGACACTGTATATGTTGCTTTAACCAAAAGAACAAAGGAAAAGTTTTCATCGTGTAACGGAACCAACAGAAGTTGTTTATCAATGGTATATGCGAATGCGTGGTCAACACGGGGAGACTTTCGTAGAACAAACTGCGACCTACGGAGTGGCCATGAGTTTGCTGCTGATTTAGGCCAGGCCCACGTGAAAGAATAGAAAATGGTTATCCAATTGCTGAAAATCAAGGTTTCCATTGAAGGCCTACAAGATGCGTAGCGATTGCTAATTCAACATTTCGGCAGTCAAGCAGTGTAGCAAAAGATCGTATATTTACCGTTGTTGAAACAATATTGTATTACTAAATTTTATCAGAAAGAACTCTGAAACAAAATCATCCAAGGGAAGAGTAGTAACAACTTTGACATGTTACAATTGCGCAGATTGCATACTTTCACCCCTGGTGATAGGAAGACGTGAGAACTTCGCGGTTTACGTCGAGTGAAGTGGGAAATGCTTGCTTGTAGTTAACGGGAGACTAAGACTGTCTTGGCGACTATATCTATCGGGTCGCCAGAAATTAAAAAAAATGAAAAATATCAAAAATGCTCCTGCTCGTCGCTGATTCGATAGCCGCGTCAAGCTGATGTAAAGCTTCAAATATCAATATGATTTGAATAAAATCCAGTTCCATGTCAGAAATTAAAAGCTCTCGAACAAGGAAGACAGCATTGACCTGGTGAGCTGCATCCACCTACAGACGACCGTAGATTTTATTGTGGATGAAATCCAATCGGGAAAGCAAAATGACTGAAATGAAAGTTTGCGTGTTTTGAAAGTGATCAGTTTTGTCATGTCGGTTCATCACAGAGTGCATTCGGAAAAAATATATATAATTCACTCTCTGGCATAAAAAATAAATTATAGATAACAACTGTTCAAGGATCGAGATTGAATGGAGTGGTAAATAAAAAAGCCGAGTTGGATTATGATTGGTTCGATAAACGTTGCTCATCTGCACGAAAACGACACTTTTACTTTCAGTCTCTCGAGCACTCTGTTCGCTTAGCCCTATGATGCGTTCACTCTGTGCATGGTTTACCAAGTAGGATACTTAGTGTACACCGGCCAGTTCTGAGAGGTTCATCGGAGAGAAGAATGATATCGACGTCTGCTTCGTTTTTCAAGGTCACACGGAGCCGTCTGGGCTTCGCAGCGTGAAGTGAGGACCACTGAATTACAAGGGCGCTTGAGGTACACCGTTTGAATTTTGATGTCCATCTGGGTACAGAACTCATTCCGGTGGTTGAACTCGTCCACTTTACGCTCCCTTATTGTTTGTGTTTTCTGGTTCGTGTGGACTAGCGCAAATGAGTATTAAATTAGTGTTGTTTGCACCAAGAGATTTGACTTGTGGAACGTTGTTTTGTGCCTCTGGACCTAACTGTACTTGAGTTCCTCATCGCTATCACTTGCATCTATGATAATCGTTTAAGTGATGCCAGTTAGGGCACATCAAAGAAGTTCATTTGGTCGCTGAATCGGATTCACCGAGAGAACCTGGAAACTAAAGAATGCTTTCCTATCGTCTGTTGACGAGCTGTTTACATTGGTTTTAATACCTAATTTTTGATTTGGGTATAGCGTTTTTTTAGTTCAAGGACTTTAAGTCACCGGATAGAACAGAATGGGAGGATTAGTTCCAGAAGACGACAGAAAGACAGTCAAAAATCTTCGAGAGCTTTCCTCCATCTTGCCTCAGAATCTGTCAAGGTACCTTACATCTAAACACGAGAAGTTCGTTTTGAAGATTCGGTTAGTTCTAAAGCACTATGTAGTATGCCCTTTTATTAGTAATTTTATGAAGTCCATTTCCGTCTATGGTGCTGTCAAATACACTCCTAATTATCCTTGATTCTCAAAAGGACACGACCTTTTCGGCTAACCAAACTGCGCGATCTTTTAGAGACCTGTGTATACTCATCACGTTTATACCGATCTAAAAACAACAAAGCGAATTTTGTAATGAATAATCCCCGTAACATTGGAATAAAATCTAGCTCATCAAGCGGTCGCTTAGTCAATCAATTAACCCAATAACTAACTACCAAACAAAATTCATCCATATAAAGGAAATATCCAATGGTCTTTGTTTGCAAAATAAAATAAAAGTCCCTTTATTTACATGAAATTCCATCA
>UZAN01041250.1:0-21103 GCA_900618425.1 Echinostoma caproni | reverse complement strand
AAAGAAGATTAGAGCAGAGAGGTACGACGTTCGTGAACTGAAATCTGATAAGAATGACCAGGTGCCTGTGTACGGGATGAGCGGATAAAATTTGCAGGCAGAGGAACTGCCGAGGCAAGTTCAGAAGAACAAAAACCAAAGTAGTAACGGTAGAACAGGGACAATGAAGCAACTGCCCGACGATGGGCTAGCGACTGTAGACTGGATGTTAGGGAAGGACCATTGGGTTCTCTTTAGTTGAACACCATCAAGAAGGGGAAGAGAAGACGAAATCGTACACCACAAGTGACTGTAATATTGAAGAGCAGGGCGGATTTGAGCTTTGCGCAATAGAAGATGAGCTCGGATGAAAAAACATCTGGCACGAAATAGAAATTCAACCTTGCGTGCTGCACGAGAAGCGAGCTTGGTTATAAAAGGGGACCAGCATAAAGAAGTTATAGGCAATCCAAGAAGGGAATTAGAGTCTGTGGAACGCAGTTGGGTGGACTCAAAAGAGAAATGGGTTAGAATGAATAGTGTTTTGAAGAAATTGAAAGAGAGACTTTAGAACTATTGAATGAAACGTGGTTTGCAATGCCCCAGGAGATGCGTTCAAGATGGAAATCCGTGACACAATAACTGCACTAGGGTCACCACCGGTGTTGGTTTGGGCATGGCGAGCAGTGTGGTAGGAGAGGGAGAAGTGGAGAGTGGCGTTATCGGCAAAAGAATGAATCAGGTTGTCAGTTTTGGAAAGGAGGGCATTAATAAATAGAAGAAAGAGGTTGGGGGCAAGTATTGAACCTTGGAGTACACCAGCATTCACAGGGAATGGCTGAAATAAAACCTCATCAACTCGGACGGATATGGTTCGCCTACCGAGAAAACATTTTATCCACGCTACGAGGGAACTCGAACATGGGTAGTTTTGCTAAAAGATCTTCGTGTCAAACTCGATCGGAGGTCTTTGAGATAACAAGCGAGACTAAGTGTGTTTCACCGCGGTTATCGAGTGCAGCTGACCAGGATTGTGAGACAAGAGGCAACAGGTCACCGGTGAAACGACACTGTCGGCAGTCCTAATGGTCAATCGCTCAGTAGTCCTGCAGGTTCCAGGAACGTGCGTAGTTTGTCAGAGATGATAGCTTTGAATACTTTCAAATGAATAGATGTGAGCGAAATGAGTAGGTAACTGTTAGGGTCAATAAGGTTGCTGCGTTTGGGAATGAGAAAAATCATGGCGTGCTTCCAAGGGGTTGGGAAAGAAGGAAGTCGAAGGGAAAGATTAAAAACGACGTAAGATAGGAGCCAGCTCGGGAGCGCACAATTTGAGGACGATAGGTAAAATACCGTCTGGACTTGGTGGTTTGTTTGCTTTTAGAAAGCGCAATGTTTGGTGGATTTTCCTCGCGCAAATAAGAGGTAGAAAAAGGTTGCTATTGATGAAGGAAGGTGGGTGTGTAAAAAATGGGGTAGGGTAGAATTGGCGGCAAACTGAGAAGCAGAACCTCAGCATTCTCGAGTGGTTGACATACAAGATCACAAGAGGAATTAAAGACAGGGGGAGTTGGAAGGACAAAAATTACAGGAAATTGCTTTGGCAAGAAACCAAAATGTTTGGCTACCGGTGGCAGGCAAGACCACATTTTCGGCTTTACAGCGAACGAAGCGTTCATTGGTTCTCTGAATGGTCGTCGAGCATCTATTCCTAGCTTACAAGAAACGATGGTGGGAGTCGGGAGTTGGCGAGCTGCGCCAGTGGTGGTAGGCTGAATGTTTTAGGAGTACAGCACGGTCACATGCATGGATAAACCACTCAGGGGATTTGGGTTCGCCGGGTTTGGAAGAGTGCAGAGTAAAAAGGTGCGTACCTTGAAGAACAATGTCGGTGAAATTGGAAAAACATTTGGAAAAATCCGAAGACAAACAGCACTCGTTCCAGAGATAAGCAGCTAGGAGATCAAGGAAACCGTCCCAGTTGGCTGAGTTGTAGCGCTAGAAGATGTCTCAAAGTGGGTGGTGGCTCGGGGCTGGTAAACCTAATCGAACAAGAAACAACACAGCGGTCTGATGAGTCAAGAGAAGGGAGGGTACCAATATCTGAGATGAAAGAAGAGACAGAAGTAAGAATTAGACAGAGGGTGTGGAAACGATTGCCAGCTCGATCAGGGATACCTGTGGAGTGGTCGACCAGTTGGTTCAGGTTGTTGATCACAGCGATATTCGGCTTCGCGCTCTATAGAAAAGATAGCAGATGAATGTGTCAACCAGCCCTGATTATGAACATTAAAATCTCCTAAGATGGTAACATGACGGTTGAGGTCGATTGGAAACAAGTAATCAATGTCCGAAGATGTAAAATTAAAGACGGAAGAGTCACAACTACGATATAGAACACGAAAGTAATGATTAAAGGAAGGAAATTGGAGTTTCAGCCACATCAGCTGAAATTCACGATTGGAAAAGTCAAGATTTGGGATCCTGGAGACGGTAACCAATTGGTGAATAAAGGAGCAGACACCAGCTTTGTGTTTCAGTTAAGAAAAAGACCAGCGGAGAAGAAGAATGGAGAAAATGGTGTACAGAATCAATACTGCGGTTCAGTCCGCGAATATTGGTGAAGGTGATAAATAAATAAATAAATAAATAATGGGTTTTACTTCCTTTTTTTACTTATTGAATATACAAACGTACAGTCAACATTGCATTAGGGAAACCGCATCTATACAAAGGCTGCCTAGGAAGACGGGCGGCGGTGGAGCGTTTCGAACGCGTGACTCCCAGGTCACAATTTGATGACCTAATCACTTGACCATCACCGCTCCGGTGTGAGTGCGTAGAGCGAGCGAGAAACGGTGAGCTCATGTGATTTTGTGTCATCATGTTTATGTTGTGAGGAAACCGACAACCATGATCCTGAAACCTAGAGTAACGGACCACGTAAGGCTTCAATAGATCAGGCATGGTAGTGAGCCGGGCGACGGCAGGGCCGCTTGCCACCAAAGCGTCAAAGCTGATGCCGAGCACCGTTTCAAGCTAGCTTGAAGGCTAAGGCTACATAAACCTGACCAGGCTGATACCTCAGAAGAGTTCGAGGATTGTCATCAATGGCGATGTGCCTTTTTTCTGCTGCATCTGTTCAGTTCTACTTCATAGTCAGGTTTTTGTAATCTACGTGCTACTGTGTTCAGAGAACTTAATCTGCTTGTGGAGCGGTGAACCCCCATGTGGCTGGCAGCTTTAGGAATCCATTTTCGAGAACGATCCAAGATGGCGACACCTCTCGGAGCTTGATTCAATTGGTTCCCTAATCTTTTTTGCTCATGTGCTTCCAGTTGCAGAAACGACACTGATTTTTATGGCTGAGGTACGGGCATGAACTCAATTGGGGGTTCAAACGCAACAACTCAAAACTGTTTGGTGAAGTTTTCTGTTCACGTGACGCTTCGTTATCCGAACTCAAGCACGCTGATCTGTCTCACCACCTGGTCCGACGTTATACAATAAGGCAGCAAAGTACCACAACAAACAACCACCCGACTCGGAAATGACCTCAAGTGTTTATGTTGAATAAGGTTCCATCTGTGTCAGACCCGTGGCTGCAGATGAAATCGCGTAAGAAGAAGGTGCCCCAAGCCCCTAACTACCAGCTCGAATGATAGAGAGAACAAAGTGAAAACTGGTCAAGAGTACACTGGATCAACTTGATGCCAGCTGCACCATTCTCGTCCCCTGTATTATTCGGATTACATTACGTAAAATAAGTTCTCATATGCTTGTGACAAATAGTTGACAACACTAAACACATGTATACAGAATGTATGCTATGGTCTATTGGTTTTCATACTAAATCGCTTTTCACTAGGAGGAAATTGCAATAGGTTGAGGACACACGTTGGCATATCTGAAACTAAAGTACTAAATAAAATCATAATAATTGTCTATATGGTTAGAAATCCTAGTTCATTCGCGGTCAAACTGTACAGGAATGAATTAGGCTCACGAATGCGCAAACCGAAAATGTAAATGACCGCATATCCAGCCGACCGGAGCACACAGGAATCAGTCCGTGGCGATGATCAACAGTGCTTAGGTCGCCTACACGCGCACGCGCGCGCGCGCAGAACGGCAGAACAGCAAAACGTATCGATCGATTGAAACGGAATCTGCAAACCAATCTGTGGATAGTTTACCGGTCACATATTATTAACGATTCGTTCTGTAATCGGGAGTCAAACAATCAGCCTGCAAGGGTTCCTTTTTGTCTCCCAAGTAAGAGAAGGAAGGGGGTAGCTAATGCAGAGGTTTTGTACTGAGCCGCAATTCAAGTTTCAAGTATATTGCCAGTAAGTGAGACTATATATGAATGGCATTCATTATTTGTTGATTACTGAACTGTGGTAGTGAGTTGAATTAGAACTAGGTCTCAGAGCATTCGACAAAAAAATTGGTAACAATTAGTTTTCGTTAGACACGCCAGGTGCGAGACTTTGAACGTTTTGATCATTTTTGTATTTGATTGCCTTAAGTTGTCATAATGTTAAAAAATATTGAACTTTAACTCTCATATGTGTGTACTTTGTTGCGTGAGCGGGTGAAATAATCCAACACAGACACCTTCACTCACGTATGTTCCGGGAAACGCGTGGTGTGTACTGTTGATAGGCATCCTGTAGCCGAGGCCGGGACCGGTTGGATTGAATTAGAATAATTCTGTCGCCTGTAAAATCCATCCGTTGGTCAATATAGTGTGAAACCACATGAAGAGTGAGAGATAGAAAGAAGGAAAGGTGACAAAGCTGAGCAGTTAAACTTGTGCAGACTGACTTTAACCTGACTTATACCGATTTCTAACCGACAGTGGTTGTGCGAAACATGAGCGATGAAAGATAACTCGTGAAGATTGACTCAAACCAGATTCCGCATTTTGCAAAACCTATTCACATGGATTTGTAAAGGGCCGAACCACTTTTAGATTTGTTTGTAATGTCCAACAAACCGCATCCAACTACTTCTGTATTGTTCTCTCGATTTTCATAGCTTGAAGGTAAAAAAGATCTGATGACACAAAAGTCAGTGATGTTCCCGAGATTATCGATCTTGCATTTCTTTCAGTTCCGAAACAAACGAATTGAATTGATACAGAATTACGAATAAAATTGGGTTTTTAAATTGTACACAGAGAAACATTTTTGGTGCGGATGTTTTTCGGTAATAGAAGCACGATAAATGTATTGAAACCTCGGCCGGTGTGCTTTGGACCCCACGGTCTGAGGTTCGATCCCCATCACCCGACTTTGGTCGTGGGCAGCTTTGCTGTCGTCTGGCCAATACCACGCCTAACATATCGGAGCATTATGTGGTTCGCCACTCCAAGTAACGGGGCTTAGGTTACCGATTTCCGCTACCGAATGGCAGGTTCTCGTGAATATGGAGTTTACCCCGTCTCTTGTTCATCATACTTAGGTGTGTGATAAAAAAAGATTGTATTCGAGTTTACTTTTTGTTATTCACATGATATGAACCTCTGTCGGCGGTGCTCTTTATTCTTTCATCAATAATGTTTACCATCAATATGCGGTTAATGGTAACACGAGTTCATAGTTGATCAGTCCCTTCATATATTTATCAAATGGTCATAAAATATACTCAGGAATTCTGAAAGAAAAACCAGCACAGATCCAATGGTTTGTGAGGTTGTGTGGTCGCTTGTAACAGCTGCATCCTTTGTGTTTTGATGCATCTCTGATGAAGCATAATCACGTGACCCGTGTATTATTCTCTTGCAAAACGCAAGTGACGTCATGATTAAGAATGGTTCATTTCAAAGGGGTTGTTACGTGGTCGCCAAGACGAGAAGTAAGCATCGCATCATTCCGGTCTTGTTGATTTCACCTTGCGGTATCATTCGAATTGTCGGTGCTTTGTTTGTATATTCAGATCACCATTTATATCAACTTGAACCAGAGAATCACTTGAAAAAATACAACCAGAAGTTGAGTAAGAACAAAGATAAGCACCACTCCGCGAGAATCGTTTCTGCTGTTTGTGTCTCACTAGAAAATACGTGTGTCTCGGTTCTCTAATCGAGGAGCGCATTATTACACTATACAATTTCAATTTTCTCAAAAAAATACCGATGCTGTAAGGTCAACTGAACTTATTTGTATTCTATATGCGTTTTGCACTTTCAAAGTGTGAAATGTTGCTACTACATTGAGCTAGTCCAGCACCCAACCTCGCTATGATTGGGGAAGTAGTAGAGGAAGCAGACCAACTTTGCTATCTGGGAAACTATATCTCACCCGGCGGACGCATCACAAATGAAGTGTCGGCTCGCATACAGAAGACCCCGTTGATACTTGCCAACTTGAGATATCTGTGACACCGTCGCGGCATCCAGCTGTCTGTGAATCGCGGGCGTCCGCTGGAGCAAGTAGTCGACTTTTATAGATTGCACTGGTTGGGATATGTGCTACGCATGTCGTCACATAGATTGCCTCGGCGAGCGATGTTTGCCGAGGCAGGTGGCAATCGAAAAAAGATCAGGGGAGGTCAAACTAAGACCTGGCCTGAGGGTATAGAAACCCCAACCAGGAGACTTGGTCACATAGGTCCCGTTAGGTTTCCTGGCTGGGGACCCCGAGATCATGTTCATAGATGGCCAGAGACACTAAGTGATATGACTGGATGTTACAAAAATTGGTGCTCATTTATCTACTCATTATTCTTGTAACTTAGGTCTATATAAATTCCCTATCTTTCGTTTAAATCTGCGCTCAACAGTTCAATCCTCATTCTGCTGTTTTATTTGAACGAGCAACTTGAAGAGAGCAACCAAAACCGGCACACTCAAGTGCTTGGTTAATGGTTGTACTAACTGAACCGAACCGAACTGATCTGTATTCATGCGGAATGAATCAACTAAAACGTTACTTTACACCGAATGTCTGCCAAAACGTACTTTGCTTTGAAAACATTGGAGTCTGAGAAAAATGAAAACAAAATGATCTCAAATTTTTGTGTGCTACAAACTCACCTCTGACGTTTTCTTGAATGCTGCCTGATCCGGGAGTGAATTGTTGAGTGACTTCCTGAAGACGTGAGTTCTCATTCAAGGCTGGTTGAGGCGGGGAGGGGGAGAACGCAATGACTATTGACCGATGCCCAACATTTACGAGACATCTATTAATGGAAGTGACATTTAGGACTTCGAAGTGGATTCTACTATGGCTTTGTTCAAAAGTACTAAACAACGTAAACTACCGATAGAGCTCACAAAATCTTTCTGAAATGCGCTCACTCATGCTGATGAACATCCAACACACAAGGGGATGTAGAAACTCATATCATTCATACTTCTGTCCTGGACAGCGAGATTTTCATCTGATCGACAGAAGTGTGACAATTCTTATGGATCTGCCACAATAAACTTCTAAGGGAGCGATCTGCACAACCACTCGGTTTGGGTATCAGAATAGGAGGCTTTTCGACCATTAGGGGTGTATTGATCTTATCCAAGTGTTACGCACATCGCGATCCAAATGTACCGGTTCATCAAAGCGATAACACTTCACAATTACAAAAAATGTATGTATGTCCATGCGTACTGCTTTCAAACCGCACTAAAAGTGCTTTGTCGGGGGTATTGTTTCATGGATTAGCGATTTCTGAAGACAAATACACACACGTACTGTCAATTGGACCAAAGTTTTGGTATATCGCAGAAACAAAGACATTGATTCGGCACAAGTGCGACCAACATTTCTATCAAAAGTGGGTTCTATAAGGGATAATTTTCATTACAGGATATTCAAAACAACAACACTCCACTCGGTAACAAGAATAAAAGCGTGACTGAATGTTTGTTTCAACCCGGGAGGCTTGAATAGCTCAATCCCGCAACACTTAGTCGTCAGCGGAAACAGGATTGACTCAGAAACATCAATTACAAGTTTCTTCATTGCACCTAAGAGCCATACCAAAGGGTTGCATAAGAAGATCATCACAACCGTGGAAACCATAGCAATAAGCATTATGAAACCGGTGTTGTGCAAACAACGTAAGCGGGTTCGGGTACTGCGTTCACAATGGCTACAAGAATAATTTCCCTTGTCACTATTGGAAGCCTTCTCTATTCTCGTCTCCCTCCCATTCCTCCAATCCACCAATTTAACACCTGTTTTATTCATTTGTGCTCAGCTCACACATTTTCTCTCGGATTTTCCCTATCCAGTTATGGTGACCCAACCGAACATTTTGCACACACACACACACACATTCATTCAACACCAGGTAAGGCTTTCTACTCATCTATTGACTAATCGAACTATATATATGTGTAGAATATATTTTATCAAACTTACTTGATTTTCCTGTGTCGCCATTGATACCGTTCACAATGGTGCTTTGTTTGTTATTTTGTTTACCTTGAATGAATTGGGGAGTTGGGGGGGGAGTGAGGAAGAAAAAGCAGATGTTCGTATTACACAGAGAGATTATCTCCGTAAAACTGAAATACACCATTCGCCTTTTCTGTACTATGGGTGTATAAGCCACATCGGGATAGATTTGGCCCCTTACGGTAGGAAAACTAGAACTTTGGCGATTTCTTCTCTGGGGTTTCAATTCAAACGATGGATTAGGGAAAAAGTTTACAGTCTTTCAAATATCATATGATTTTCACAGTATCAGATTCAAATTTTGAACGGATATTTTTTTGAAGAAATAGTGCCTCATGCTCATAGTATGAAATGATTGTATGATTTATCCAAACAATTGCAGTTCAAAAGTTAACGCACAAGTAAAAAAACATTTCTTGTATTTCCTGGGGCTTCATTCCCGAAACGAATTTTCACGATTTTTATTCTGTCAAGGACACAAAGTCAAACCTAACTGACTAGGGATAATAAGAACGAAATCACTTAGACAATTCTCTTTGTTAGTACGAAAAACAATTCCATTTATAATTAAATGCAAGAACTTGTTGTATTTTGACGCTGCTACCTGCTACCCTGCTAATGTCTGTCACCGATTATGCAACACGCATGGGTATGGGTTTCCTCTACCACCCCAAACATGCATTGCACGACTGTCGCCAGGGGACACAAACCAGAACACACAAGTGATGCATTGAAACAAGAACAACACATCTGTTTTGTGCTTTTTATGGATCTTCCGAACAAACATTCCATCGGAGATGAAGTGGATTAGCACACAAGTAGCCAACATCCTGATAAGGATTGAGATCCGCACAGTGGCGCGTGATTCGCACGCCTCGGTGTCTGTGAATTTGCATGATAAAAACACTCGAACTGGTCGATTCAACCGTTTCTGGTCGTTCGGTACTCAGTAGCTATTCGGCATTTGGTGAACGCGAATACAATGGTTGTTTTGGTCACGAAGCTTCAGATAAACGTACCCATTTTCTTTCACCAAGTCATGGCTGTTCTTCATGCAAATAGCGATCAAGAAGTTTTGGAACACGAATTGCCGTTAACTGCACTGTTTAAAACACGCTTCTCTCGCTCCAGTTCCACAACCGTTCACTGTTCACTGTATTATAGCCATTTTCTCTACAGCGTTGAGGTATCTTATTGAGTGTACCTATTTTTTTTCATTTCCGCTACATAGAACATAAATCAACTCATCTTAGTGATAGCTTTTGCCAGTCGACAGAATGCACCGCAATCAAACGCCATGAGATTTGACTGAAGTCACAAAACCGATAGATTTCAAAACGATATTCTTGTCTCCCCCAGAGCGCCAGCTAATCCCGTGTTCTTTTTCTTGAACACTTGAGTCTTGAAGAAACACGAAATTTGTTTGTTGAATCCAGGCTTCTAACCTGGTATGTCTTTGCTATGCCGGTCCTATCTGCTGACTGACTGCAACATTAAAACACGTGTCTTGAATTGATCGATTTGAAAACTCCGAGCATAAGCAACGAGTATAATAAATTATCCTGCGATCATCGCTTGTAGCCAGGTCAAATGCTTGCCAAGCAGGCTAAACTGGGGAACGTATTCCATTCAGTTTATGACTGTGTGCCTAGATCGATCTGTCTTGTGACCATGAACATGGCTATTTACTTATTGCGAGTAATTAGAGTTCAAAGGATGAGTGAAGTATTATGTTATCTGCACTGTACATAAGGAACTCTTTCACATAGATTGATATACTTGATCGGTTCGACGATCCATGATTTTACATCCGTGTAATGTGTTGCACAAAACTAAGTGGCAATCCAATTTAGATATACTATTGAATAAAACGGTATGATATCTGACACGTCTCTACAAACAAATTAACTCTATTTCCGATCGAATAAATTCTTTCATTCTTCAACTATTCAAATGATCACGTGATTTAGGTCCTCAAAACAGTCAATTGGAGGTGCTGAGCTTAAATCTCGCTACCACTGCTCGTCTACTTCAGTAATGTATTTTCTCAAGCAGCCATTGATCGGCGGCGGCAACTTTCGTAATGTGATTGGAGCATTTTTATCATCGACAAACAAAAAAAGGAAGTAAAACATTATTTCTATTATTATCACCTTAATGTATACAGTTGGGTGAATGTGTAGAAGATAACCTACAAAACATAAATTTCAAAAACCTCTGAATAAGTGGAAGAGCTTTCAGCCCATTTGTCTTCAATGTGAAATAGTGATAGGGGATAAGGAATTACCGCTACATACGATATAACGAAAATAAAGGCAAAAAGAGATCTAAGAAATGTAATCAAGGAACTGTCTTGAGCTTGTGTTAGAATGCTATTTTTCTTATGTTTGACCATTGCGCGGGTGATAGCAAAACATGCAGAGAACTGCTGTTCAGTCGGGATAACTGGGAACTTGAACCGTCCGGCATTAAAGCAGCCACTCAAGGACAGGCTTGGGATTGATACGGAAGCTTTTGACCACAAACGCCCGGTGATGCTGACAGGCTTACAACCTCATAACTTATGGTCAAACACACCACACGTCAGTGCATGGTTATTGGTTGTTCAAACTGAGAGTGAGCTGGAACATCAGGGACCAAAGTCTGCTAGGGAAAGCGACCGAGAGCCGTCACCAAGCAACATTGTTATTGATTCTGATTTTCCCTTAGTTATTTGAATAGTGTATACTATACAATTGTTTGTCTATAAATCGATTGGCGGAGAGAAGCGTTCTGATTTACACAGATCACATCCGCATAGATTGTGTCTCCAGTTCTGCCTTCTACAGCCCATATTCTATCACAATTTTGTGGGAGGAAATGCTCCAAAGAGTACTATTACTCTCAGGGGAACCTAGCAGATCATCTAGAGTACGCCCATTGATAGTGCGTAAGCAAGGGTAATTATGAATAATTGCTTGATGGTGGATAAAACTTTCTATGAGATGCCGTCTTCCCCAAGCGCACACGTGCTTTTTTCCAGAATTAAATCGATATATATATATATATAACACCAATCTTTACATTTACGGCACCAAAAATAGCCATGGGTTAACGAAAAATATGGGTACGGAAGCGGGGAAAACGAAACAATCAACTTGAGGGAATAACACATTTTTGTTTGTTTACTGCACGCCGTTTTTTTTTGTTTTTATTTACTTTTGCACACAAGAGAAAATGCATTCACAGCACTGACTTCGGTTCGATACCGTGTCCCGCAGTGTCTTCAGCCTGAATCTCTGGGGCCTCGGCCGGGTAGCCGAGAGACCTCAACAGAAGCCAGATCCGAGCACAATCTCTTTAACTCTCCACTTCACGTCATAGCCTGCCCACCTCGCTGTTTCTTCCAGCCTGGATCGATGTCTACGAATAACGCACGGTGTGGCAGACGTTGCTCAGGTATTTGTAGGACGTGCCCTAGCCACCTAAGACGATGCTGTGTAATTATTTTGCTCAAAGGAAGACTATCTGATCCTAACACACGCCGTCTGACTTCATCGTTATTCACGAGATGCTTCCACCATACACGGGCGATGTTGCTCAGACAACGGTGATGATCAGTGGGATATAGTCGATAACTTTGTTTAACTCTGAGTTGGAGTAACAACCAGTTGGTTTTGGTGACGAGATAACATGGCGAAAAAGGTGATTAATGGCGTGTACCAAACTCAGGTGTCTGTTGGGATCACATTAATGGGACGAGTGTTGCAAGCATTTAGTATGGTAGCTCATAACCTCTGGTCCTACCTTTCCCCTAGCAAAAAAACGAATGGAAATGCAAGAATAACAAAACACATTAACTGCTTGCTACAAAAACACCATTTCTTTACTCTTACCCGTTCATCATAATTTTATTGTCATAAACATCAAAACTATTAGCCACTTATCGGACTGCAATAAAAGCATTCATAGATTTCTTCAACGAAGTAAAAGACTCCCGAAAATATTGTTAGGATGTTCTATCAATGATGTTGTCCATCCTGGCTAAGAAATATTTGCGAACAACACTTCCAGTCCGGAGAAAACCCCGAAACCAACATTCACATCCCGAGCTAGAATCATGCCATATTATTTCCAACTCTGGATATTAGTAGTAGGCTATAGAGATATAAATTGCTTCAGACATATTCCAGAAAAATGGAGGTATGTGGATTATCATCGGATTTAAAAATGCATAATAGAAAGTACACTACTAGTTACGAGGTTCATTCATTCTATATTCTCTTAGACACAATGCACAACTGGATCCCCAAACTACAATAGCTTTCACAATACTGTCATCATGGATACGTGGTGTTGTACTTCTACCTTGAACCTGATTATGTTTTGATATAACCGGGATTAACTATTCTTCTCAGTACACTTTATATTCCACGAATAAAAAATGTCATTTCTGACAGAGACTAACAAAATAAAACAATGTAAAAAAGTTACACATAGTGAAACATACCTGCAGATGCACCCCGCGTCGATTCCATTGTGGCGGTTTTTGTGGTGCTCTGGCGCCGTACGGTAGATGTGGCAGGCACTGCAAGCAAAAAGAAAGTGAAAGAGCACTATAAACGGAGATGCCCACTTCTGTAGACAAAACACACAGTAGTTGTGCAACGGAATCGTCACGTGTAACGGTGACAACGGACGACTATGATATCACATGATCACCTCGTACACCAATCAGGTGAGTCAAGGTTCTGCACTGGGTTGGCACGTGTGTATGTGAATAAGTTGATTTGTGCACAATACACGTGATAGCCAGCTGGTCCAATCGCTTTATCATCTTCACACAACAGAAGGCGATGTATCAAAGCAACAAACAAATGAATACGAATACGCGTAATTCATTTGCGATTTTGAGCACACAGTATCGCACAAAATATCCATGATGACATCAAAAACGAAACAACTGGCGACATAAACCGTTGTTTGTGTGGAATGACAAGCTTATACCAAGCCTCATGTGGTGTTCGAGCACACGTAATTACGTGGAAGTAAACCGCCAAGAGATGAAACCCACAGAAGAAAACCACAATCAGAACACTACCGGTGTCTGCAACAATATTGCAGATCCGATTTGGGCTCTTCACTACCTAGTTTAAAATGACAGTGCTCGAGGCAAAATGACCACAGAACAGAGTCAACGCACGAGGTCTATCACAAAGCACCTGAATAAAAGTAGCAAGAACTTTGAAACACATTAAAAAATCTAAAGATATGTACAAGTTAGCATAATCTCTATGCCCTCAGGGCTTGAACATTCACGTATACACACGCAAACATAGTGGCTCGGGGTAAGTAGATGGATGTACTCAGCTCATTCACCGACTTACATAAAAGAGAACTGACCAGTGTGATCATCGTGGTTATGTATGACGAAATCACTGTTAGTCAATAGATTTTATAAAGTAACTGAACCAATTTATACTGTCCACAGGTCATGAGTTGTTAGGAGGAAATTTGCAGAGCACTCTAAACACAATCGTTCTGTGACGGACGTCCCGCTTGCAAGGAGAGTGCATCAGCCGATCTATAGAGAGACGACCCTACTGCCCCCATGTATGAGCCAGCATAACTGGCATTTCTTGATTTGCTTCGAGAATCTCCTTTCATTAATTTGACATACCTAAGTAGTTTTGCGAAAGATAAATGATTCCCCGGAAGAGGTTGACATGATCAAGTTCTTCGCAGTAGAACATATATGATTACCGATCCTATTCTGAGAGGACAACAGACCGTGAAAACGTTGAATGTTGATTTCGTTACTCAGAAATCTCTCTGCCACTTCTGCCCTGTGTATCAGCTCCCTCAGGTGGAAGCAGCATAACCAAGGTTTTCTAATCAACACAGGGAATTGCGACCAGTGTTGGTTGGATTATCTCTCAGAATTGTAACAAGAACCCCCCTCGCATAATATCATTATTTATTAAAATGCTTCATAATACCCGGTAAATTCCGACAACCTTTTTGCTCTCAATATTTAACAACAACGTCTCTCATTGCATTTACATCTGTGCGGCACTGAACTTCGAAAGTTTTACATGTTACTCATTCCAAGCAGGAACTTTGTGTATAAAAATCAGACGTTTTCGATTGAATCACATGCACGCAATGCCGGACAACGATCTTTGGGCAAATATTTTGCGTCTGGTGGGATTCATCGGCAGTGCGTAAGTTAGTGGAGTCCCTGCTGGGACTCAGACCGCGCACGTTGAGTTTAGAAATACAAAGCCTCATCCCTAAGAGTACTTAGCCTACAAATAGTATTTTCCGGTCTCAAGTAAACCGCTTTCAGCATGTAGGGGAATACTTCAGATCTATCGATCGAAAGGACTGAGCCAATCGAACCCAAACGAAACCATGACCACACATAGAACAAATCGCAATTCTCTTCATACAGAAGCACTCAGTGATCTCAGAAGCATTAGTATAGGGTTGATCTTCATCGCGACCAGCTTCCATTCATGTTCTGGCCTCGATCAGATCTTTCCCCGTAACTAATACGACGGAACTACCAGCGAATCGTCATTCAATCCGCTGTTTATGGAAGCGGTCTTTATGGGCCGGTCCATTTATGAACCAATACTGTGATTCGTTGTTCTGTAGATCAGCTAGATGCTAATAACCGCAACAAATTAGGTTTCAGCTTCCTTATAGAATATTCTGACAACAAATGGGAACTGGATGAATTGACGAACCTTGCATGATACAACAATATTTAACACAAAATAACAGGCTGGTTATTTGCTCATAGGCGGAATGCTGACTGGTTGCTCAGGCCAAAATGGAGAACGTCTCTCTGGGGTATTCACAAGCAGGACCTTCAGCTAACCGAAGCCTGAACAGCAAGTTGGTAGGTGGTGTGTTCACCGATCTGTTTCAAACACCCGTGGTGCTCATTGCAACCCGAAGGCAAACCGAGCCGGAAAATCGATAAATATATTTCGTACCCGTTTGCTTGCTTGGATTCAAACCAGGGGTCTTAGCCGAAGCCCACAGATTAACCATCAGTGGTTCATTGAACCACTATATAGCCCCTGATTTTGACTTTTCTTCCTCTCTCGTTGGAAAGAAGAGACCTTCACCAAGCCAGATCGTGAATCTTTGTATCATGATTCGTGTACAGTGTACGCTTTGAAATCAGATGCGCGCGAAACACATGCGAATACACATTTCAAAGACTATTTCACCTGATCCGCAGCACCGGAGATCGTCGCATGCTGGTCAGTGAGGTCATCTGCGATAAAAATGGGCAAAGCATTCACAATAGAGAACAACGACTTGATCGCTGGGCAGAGTGTTTTAGTGAACAGTTCAATTGGCCTAGTGCTAATGTGGTCATTCCATCAATTGTGGTGGAAACTCCATGGGTGGTAACATGCGTGCCCCCATCAGAATCGGAAGTACGAAGCTGCATTCAATCATTGAAAAAGAAAAGGCTACGGGACTTGATGGGCTTCTCCCTATTCTTTTCAAGGTGGGCGGAGATTCTCTTGTCGACTCAATTACTAGCTTACTTCGCAGCATTTGGACGGAGGAGCGTATCCCTTTGTCCTGGGGTGAATCGATGGTCGTCCCTATTTTCAAGAAGGGATCACGCGACGACTGCGCTAACTACTAACTAGTTCCGATAATCACAAAAGTGTCGACTTCTGTGATACTTCGCCGCCTGCCACCCTTAAGGGGGAGGAATATCCGCGAACAACAAGCCGGATTCCGACCAGGTCGCGGGTGCATGGACCAAACCTTCACTATGCGTCAAGTCCTCGAACTGCGTCACACACATCGTCGGCCTTATCGAATTCAGATTAGTCGATTCTGCCGGTTAGGACACGAATTGCGCATGCTCAGTCATCATCTGTCGCATCGCGCCATATTCGCCGTTGCTGCTCTAGGTAGAAAGAAACCGCGTGGTGGTCAACGGATGACGTGGAAGCGAGGCACGAAGAAATGCAGAGCGATTAGGCAGAATCGGTCTCCCGTCTTCCAGATTGGGGTCCGAAAGACTGCATCTGGCTGGTTAGAGACACTGAAGGATATGGCAACTAACTGACAGCTGTGGCATTCTTGTCATTTCTTATTAGGTCATAATGCTTGAAAAAATATGTATGCACACGTAGATTGTGTACTCTGTATTTTGAACATAGAGGTTCACTTCCTTTAACTCCCTCCAGGTAGGCACAATCCCTCTCCATCGTGTGTTTTATCACTTGATTTGTGTACACTATGAGCTTGACAGTGATCCGTAAAGTTCGCTTCACTGTATCTCGCTGTACGATGATGATGACCTCTATTAGGCTATGGTTTGTCCACAAAGAGTACTGTGTGCGGTTATGGACACTCGTTCACAGGAGGGGTAAAGCCTGTTAATAAACAGTGCAGCTTCTAGCTACGTGAATGGTAGCCGGACAAAAGGGAAAAGGCTCTGCGAGGATCTGGAGGGATCTTAATCCCTTGTAGATTGAACCGAGTTGAATGAGGTGACGTCTGATAGAGACTTATAAATTGCGCGCGGTTCATTAGTACTGAATGTAGATGAATGGTAAACAATCAACGTGCCTTAAATACGAGGGGTCATAGCTTCAAACTTTAACAAAACCGGTCCAAAGAGCCCGATCTGGGTTTGCGATCATAGAATCACACTGAAGAAATCGTGACATTAGGTCTTTAAAGACTAAGTTTTACCAATTCGTCTCATGAATGCCAGTGCAACGGATTTGCGCACTCTCAGACGTTATTCGAGACCCGATCGATGATTGACAAGGGGCTATATTCGAAAGTGTAGTGAACTCTGGCAAGGAACAAAAAACATCTTCGAAACATCCCTCTAGCAGACAGTAAACCGTCACAAATACGCTTGCTTACGTACACAACTGTGCTTGCAAAAGCTACAATCAGCTTTCCACGTCCTTCTCGTGTAAGCCACAGAACCGCCCTTGAAAGTCCAACGTATATGACAAACAATGTCTTACAATCCCGTCAACCTACCATTGCTATAATCCAATAATCAATACCCCTCCATGCCTACCAACGTCCTCATCTAGGTCAGCAGCATTGAAAAGCTACACGATATGCACATGGACAGAAAATCCAGGGGCAAATATCTCTGTAAGGAAGCGTAATCGGGCGTTCGACGACATTACAAATACCTGAACAGCAGTCAGATGTTAGGCTGGTACCAAACGCGTTTTGTTAGAGGTGATACCAGCTGCATACAACCGTGTTCATGGAGGAGTCAAAGAAAACCAGAAAAAGGTAAAATCGACGAGCGATTACGCTTCCACCCGTTAGTCTACGAACATAAGCCGCTTGATGTATGGTACATCTGTTAGGACTAGTACCTCTGATTGGGTCGACTGTCATGTTCTGTTTTGGGGCATCCTCCGTCCCTTTGGTCAGCCTCAAGTACCCAACTCTGTCTTACCTTTTGCCTCATCAAAGCTGAGGCATGCATCAATGGTCACATTCCCGGAACACCGCTAGACAGACGAACTCCACCATGTTGTGACTGAGGAGGTACATGCGAATGGTCGCACAAGATCTACCACTTGATTCAACGCTTGTGAGAACAGGCTATTGGGAATTGGGTTGTAGTGATCCGCTTGTATACTCTGCGCTCAGCAGCGTGGATGGATCTCGTTCTTTTACTAGCTGCCTAAAATGCCAGCCAGAAACTGAGGCCCTCTTGGGGACTACTGTGGACGTAGTAGTACCACTATCACATACTACATATCCTAGTCCTAGCGGCTAGTCTCAATGGAAAGTTATCTTCGATAAGAAGTCCAACGTGTACCGAAAACAAATCACTCCTGCGGTGTGTTTTCGTCTGAATATATGCCACCCAGACTAGCCCTCGTATTTCATTACTGGTATTATACACGTTCTGGACATAAATAATGTTATACCCGTTGTACTCTGGCGAATTGCGGCTAACAGAGATATGATGACCTAAACAAATTGCACGCATGAACTAATGAATGTAGCCTCTGAACAGCGGCAAATGTAAGCTCCTACATGTGGGAGAGCCGGTAGGCAATAATCGTAATCTGGGGAATCAGAAGAATGAGCAATAGAACTAACCGCCGAGGTGAACGATCTTGCGATTACCATCAATCCTACGTTGTCCTCGCGACGGTGCTCTATAGCAGCCCACAGAGCAAATAAAGCACTGTACAGACAGCGAAGAACTGCATACTCCAGAGACCTCCTGTACAAAGCGTTTGTACCAAAATACGAGGAGTATTGTGTTCAAGCATGGACACCGATCATAGTGCAGGACAACCTGTCACTGGAGAAGGTTCGATGACGTTCACAGAGTACCTCGTAGGTTGGCCCCCGACAAACTCAGAGTAGCAAAGATGGAATTCGAACATATGTTACAACTAAGCATCATTCGTCCTTCCGACAGTTCATGAGCTTCTCCGTTACACATGGTTCCGAAGAGTTCCGGTGACTGGCGCCCTTGCAGCGATTATCAAGAACTCAATAAGTGCTCAATCCCAGATGTTTATTCCATTCCTCATATGCAGGTTTTGACTGCGAACCTCGTTCGTACGTCATTCTTTAGTAAGATCGATTTGATTTGTGCATATAACCAGATTCCTGTCTCCAAAGACGACATCCCCAAAACGCCGTCGTTTGGTCTATTCAACNTTCGCATGCCGCTCTGGCTGAGTAACGCAGCTCAGTCCTTTCAGCAGTTCATCGATTAAGTCTGCCTTGGACATGACAACGTTTACTGCTGCCTCAACGACATTTTGGTAGCCTCTTCCTCGACGGAAGATCATTAGCGCCATCTATGTGCACGTTTTCACCGTTTACCTCAATAAGGGGTAAAGATTAACGCTTCAAAGTGCTCGTTTGGTCAAGTGTCTATAACTTTCCTAGGCCACATCGTCTCGGTCGCTAGAATAAAACCTCTCCCAGACAAAATGCGGGCTATCATAGACTATCCAGCGCCTTCATGGTTCCGACATCTACACTGTTTCGCTGGATTAGTGACCTTCTATCATCGTTTCGTTCCCGGTTGTGTCACACTGATGCAATCTTTAACCGATCTACTCAAGGGCAATCGAAAACGTTTTCGAATTTCCGTGCTAAAAAAGGCCATCGCTAAAATAGCTGCCTAAGCACACCGCGATTCGAACGCACCGCTAGCTCTCGTTGCCAACTCAGACCTTGCTGTAGGCGCCGTGCCCCAGCAATTCGTACAAAATCGGTGGCAACCTATAGCACTCTTCTCCAAACGGTTATAACCTACCGAATCTCGCTATAGTGCATTTGGCAGGGAACGTCTAGCAGTTTGTCTCGGCATTCGGCATTGCCGACATGAGTTGGAAAAGTGGTCGTTCACCGTTTTCATCTAACAGAAGTCGTTAACTTTCGCCTCTCGTTCACCTTCCGACAGGTATTCTCGGTGGGAAGTAAGATACATAGGCTATGTCACTCAGTTCACGAATGACATATGTCACGTCTCACGTGTCGACAATGCGTTGTCACGCATCGCTTCTCATCATCGACGTTGATAGATCTAACTGCTCTTGCGATCGCGCAGGGCATGGATCCTGAAATAGTACTATTACGTCTCAACAGCTCACTTCGAGTTGAAACAGTACTCATCCCAGGTTCGGAACAACCTGTCGTTTGCGACGTTAGCCGAAGTAAGTCAAACATAATAGTCCCCGAAAACTTTCAACGACTTATTTTTCACACCCAGGTATCCGCGTCACCGTCAAACTGATCATTTATCGCTTCGTCTTGAGCCATGTCAGTCGTGACGTGACGTGACGTTTATGGACTCGTAATTGTCTTCAATGCCAACGTTCTAAGGATCATAGACACACACGTTCCCGGTACCTGACGCACATCTTCACCACGTTCATGCAGACATCGTTGGATCTCTTTCTAGGTCAGGTGACGGTGTATTTGTACTAACATGCGTCGACCGTTTCACGGGAGGGCCCGAAACCATCCCGATCCATATTTCGAAGGAGCGTTCTCCAAGCTATTAGCTACCCTAGACACACAACATATTAAGACGACAGTCTACCACCCTGCTGCCAGTGGCATAGTGAAACGCTTCCATAGACATTTCAAGGCTGTTCTGCGGACGTCGGAAAACCCGCTCTGGTCAGAATTACTACCGTTAGTTATGCTAGGAATTCGGGTTACGGTCAAAAAGGATTTGAAAGCACCACCAGCTGAACTAGTTTACGGTTGTTGCCTACGTTTGCCTGGCGAACTAGTCTCTCCACTACAACCGATTGAGTTCGACTATGATGATTTCGTCGAGCGCATAAAGCACCACATGCACTAGCTACAACCCACATCGACGAGGGAGTGCGTTGTGCAGGTTCATCAACATGCAGCGTTATCCATTTGGCCCTATGTTTTTCTCCGCATGGATACCGTACGCACTCCGTTACAATCGTCATACACAAGACCACATTGCGTCAGGCCCCGTTCAGGTACTACGATGGTTACCGACAAGGAAGGCAAACGAGACACCGTTACGTTAGAACGGGTGAAATAAGCCTTCACAGACATAGACGAAACGACATCATCACAGTCTAATACTAGATGGTTGGAAGCCGTTGAAGCATCACCACTGCCAGTAATAGCAAACTCCATCCCTCCCGAAACTCCCCCAGAAACTAGCACTAGTGTACGAACAGTCCGTAAGCCAC
>UZAN01041249.1:37093-61320 GCA_900618425.1 Echinostoma caproni | reverse complement strand
TTTTCGGGCGGACTTCAACCTTCTACGATTGAACTCTTGGCCAACTATTTCTCCAACCGTCAGCAGTTCACACGCTACAAAGGTCGTACATCTTCACTGTTACCCTCCTCAAAAGACGTACTACAATGTGGTATTTTATCCCCTTTTCTATTTCCTGCTTACATTTCCTCTATGCCTGTGAGCAATTCTTCCCTTCTAGTCAATTATGCAGACGATAAAATATTCGGACTACCCTAACCCAACTCATGATTTCGAACGACTATAAAAAAGCGTGTCTGAACTAGTTGAGTAGTCATAACAAACGAACCTCCGCATTAACCCCCAAAAATGTAATGATGTAATTTTTCCTTTTTGAAAGGTCAAAAGTATGATGAATTATCAAACGCCAGCCCGTCTTTATCTATCCTCAGTGACCAGATGGAACGACAACCGTCTGTCAAATGCCTGGACGTTATTTTCAATCGTAACCTCACCTGGTCTGACCACGCTAATGATGTTTTTCTGAAGGTCAGGAGGCTCACGTTTTATGTTTTACATCTTAAATCACTTTCCATTCCAAAAAATTTCATAAGGCATTTTGTTTTTGCGTGCGTTTTGCCTCACTGGCTTTATGATTCCCCTGTTATCTTCCTTGGTCTTTTTAACAAGGACTTCAAACTCATTTCCCGATCCCTCAAATTTCTGTCAGTTTGTAGTCTCATACCAGGGGAACATCTGGTACACTATGTGGTGACAGATCACATCAAGTCCTGTAAAGCATTCTCCAACAAGATTTTATCTGATATTTCCCATCTTCTTTATTCCGCCCTTAGTCAGTGTCTTTCTCACTCATCCACCCGTTTCACTCACAAACTTTTAAAGACACGCATTGAAGCTTACAAGCGGCCTATTGTCCCTTAACTCGCCAGATTTCTAACAAACCACGTGATTAGTTGGCTTTACTATCGATCAAAGCAAGCGCCGGTTTTTCGCACTGAAAGCTAGTGCATACTTGCTGAATAAAACACTGATGAAACAGGTCTCTCAGAAGAATGATCTAGGGGTCCTTATGACCCAAACCTTTAAATCCCCAAGACTCAGTTCCCAAAAGCTACCAATCAGGCTAGGGGGCAGTTGTATGCTTTATTCATACCCGACGACCCTACATTTTTATCCCACTGTAGAAATCTCTCCCACACATGGAGTACTGAGTGCAGGCATGGGCACCGTATTACAGAAGGGATGTGGCATGTTAGGAAAGAGTGCAGCGCGTAGCTACGCGAATGGTGACTGGAAAAAAGAGGAAAACTATGAGCAACAGTGATAAGAGATCCTAAGCTCATCTCGCTGGAGTGTAGACGAGTGAGGGGAGACCTGACAAAGACTTGTAAAATTGTAAGAGGTCTATCGGGACTCAAGCTAGATGACTTGTGTAGAATTCCCCTTGCCCAACACACGAAAGATAATGGCTACGAAGTTCAACAAAATCACGCGATTTGGGAGGTTCGGGTAAACTTCTGCTCAAATAGGGTGATAACTATGTGAATCAGGTAACGCGTAGATATTGTTAACTGCACCAACGTTGATATCCTAAAGGTGGCACTGGATGCATGTTGGTCGGCAACATTCCAAGCGGTAGGGGGTTGGCGGTTTGGTATTTAGAGTGAGAACACCAAGAATGAAATCCACTGTAATCTAAAATTTCTGAAATGGAGTAAATTCGAGCTTCATTTTCGGAACTATGCTCAAACTAAATGCCCTGAGATATGTGTTCTGTACACAGGAATGCCAAGAAACCCTATTATCATTCCACTGCAATTTACTGATTTATGTTCTTCCTAAACTATGGAATGACAGATATATAGCATCAATCTCTCTTATTCTGTTTCCATTTTTCTACCTTTTACTGAGTATATAATGATACAGTTTTCACAGAATGCTGTGTGTGTTCAACAACCTCTTTGTCATGAGAACATGGAGAGTGGGAAACCACCATTTTTTTCAGAATAGTCATTCCTAAACTTACGGTTTGGGTGTTGCATGTATTCTGCATACGTCCCTGAACTTTCTGAAATGAGTTTCCCTAAAACGGATTGAATAAACTGTGTATGATGTGAAGTGGTTGAGAGTGCACAGTTCTTGGACATAGCCGCTGCACCAGGCCAGATGACAAACACCGCTGGCTACTTCTCATTATTTTTCATACGTAACTCCTATATTCTCGGATATCTTCTGCGGTGTTTGTTAAACATTTGACGTTTTTTATTTCCCTTATTTATTTATTTATTTATTGACCATACAAATGTGGAATCAACTTAGGAGAAAGCTACCGAAATAAAGGTTATGGATTTGGACCTGTTGGTTCAACGATTCTCACCTTGCACTAACATACAGAGTAGAGAAAGGGTGAGCAATTAACTGGGCGTCCGAGTGAGCCTGATTTGGGATCGTTACAGGCTACGATGCGCCAGAGCTGTGTGTATAATACATGTCCTTCATATCCCATGAGTTTTCCGTGACCGTGATATCTCCACTAACATCGGCATATTTAAAACCTCCTTATGCATTTTGTACGGAATTGGTTATGTTTGTTTATTTTTCCGATAATTCAATACCATATTATGTCAATGAATGGAATATGCCACAGAGAGCAACAGCGGCTAACGCAAGTACTTCAAGCTCACTTATGAAATAACAGTTCTATATGCTACCGGGTGGATGTCGCATGCCTCTGTATGTTGGATGGGTGATTGGAATTTGAAAAGTCAGTGGCATAGTTGCGGCCTGGTAGCTCGGCTGGTAGAGTGCGGTGTTTACAAACCGTAGGCGGCTTCCATGCGTGGGTTCGAATCCCATCGAGGTCACTGAACGTTTCACAGCTTCAACACAAGACTTCAGTCTACCAAACAATAATTTGATCACTGCTGTCTGCATTCTTGGTACAATATAGTGCTCCTCTGAATTTCCGTCTAAAATTAATCACTTGGATTCTTTTGTTCAGAGTCCGGTCCACTACCAAACAACAATGGACCGACAAGTTGCATGCAGACAACAACTTGATTCAAGCATCCGTTTTCTCAACTCTCTCTTTCTCTCGAAACTCATGGATGTATTTTAGTCTATTCTCACCTGGGGGCGGCATTGACCAGGTGGTTGGGCCACCAAATTGTGACCCAGAAGTCCCGGGTTCGAACCCCTCCACCGCCACTCGTCTTCCCTATTTTCTATATTTCCCTTGGCAGCCTTTCTATGGCTACAGCCCCCTTTCTGAAAGTTATCTGTACATTTATATATGCAACAAATGAACAAAGTCATTTAATTAATTAATTAATTTTTTGATGCATCGGTAACTTTTAAAACTGTTCTCCGTTATAAGAGGAAAATGTATCGCGTACAAACATGAGAATATATAACTGCTTTTAAAAAAGAGACATCTATACCGATTTGCTTCAAGTTGATGCAGAACCTCTACCTTTTCCGTTCGTATGTGGGTGAATTATGTGAATTGTTTAAACGGAATGCGGAATGACACCAATTCAAATTGTTTTCCGAATGAACTGGTCGATGGTTGATCAATTGTCAGACATGGACTGAAAAGACCAGTAGGAGCACAGGATGTGCACTAGATTGTGTGACACTAGCACATTATGCGGGAATGGCGTTCACACAACTAATGATTGTGAAAAAGATACCGACCAGAAATCAAATCTTTTCAGCGTGATCAGTGAGAAGCAAAAACGGGGTAAAATTTGATAAAAACAAACGAAACGACGGACAAGAGAAAAAACAACTGGACTTTTTCCTCCAAATCTTAACAGCTTTCAAATGTAAGAAGCTGAACGACGTAGGTTATGAATACAACTGTTTTCCGGGTATTAGGTGGTAACTTCTGGCCATTGATTTTTAGTTATTGTTTGATAGTTATAATGGTTACGGCAATCGTGAACGACTGAAAATGCACAGTAATTGATCGGAGATGCTTCGAAATGGCTCATACTGATCTAAAATTAGTGTACGTTTTGAAGCCTTCTTAAGAATGACACCATCCTGATTGGGTTCAAGATAACGATGAGGATCTAGGTCACAACTGGTTACTAGCTTGCATCAAAAATCAAACCGAGGAAAGCGAAACACCCTGAAGAATCCCACTCCTGCCATAAACATTTTTGAATGATGATGTAAATGGTTTAGTTTTGTTCTTTTCATTTCACCTGACAGATTATTAGTTTGATATTTTGCATACGAGTTTGGCACCGGCAGAGTTCATGAATGTCAACCTTATTTTCCTAGCGGATTTTTAAGGATTGCTGAAAATTAACTAATCAAAATTATCCGAATTGTTGTTTGCCTTAGATGTTCATTCGGTGGACTCCAGTGAGTTCTAAGGAAAACTTATCGTAGAAATCAACCTTTATGCTCCCTAGTGGATGCCAAATCTCTTTAAGTTGAATGGGTGTTTTGAGTTAACATTGCTTTATTTCTACATGGAGGCGTAGCTGGTGAATGGATTCGAACCTTTTCCATTTGCTCCATCAAACCCATAATATAATTGAATGGCCTAATTCTCATTGATCAACGACCTACTCACTTTCAAGGTCAACTTATGCCCACAAGAAATTAAAAAAACCGCATCGATTCACGTATACGGCTTTGTGGACGGCGCGGGTGTTCTGATTGTATCATTGTTTTTTATTACCGGAAGTCAAATAGCAATATGAAATCTATTGTTCTTACGGAGAGAATATGTTAAACCTGATGTATTACCGAGGAGTGATTGAGCAGTACATAATATCGATGGTTTTTTAAACCTGGCAAAAAGACTGGATACAAAGATCGAGCAGACTAATCGATTATTAATGGTTCATTATGTGTCTGTGCTTATCGAAGCGGCGGTGTACCGGCGCCAGTCATGACCAACTATGATGACATGCCGTTGAGGCTTGGCCTATGGTGTTCCTGTTTATTTGTCCACATGATAGTGAAACCCCGCACACGGTAACCGATCTCATCCGGTGAAAATGCTGAACAACACTTATGAATATTTAAATGAATTGGTTGAAACCGGGACAAGGAATGATCGAGTTCAAACGATCATAGATACAGTGGAGCTGTTCGATCGGTGTTTGAGTTTGCGGAGCTGTGTAGGGACTGCCATTCGTTATACGCTTGCTTTGAACGCATAAGAAGGACAACTTTGAAGATTTTGAGCAAATCACAGACCAGCGCATCTGCACGACTCGATTTGTTTATTAGCGAGAAGCACATAAGTTCTCGTTTGTGGGAATCACGACATTTGACTCAGTATTAAAATGGATCCATTAAGCGTCATTCAGGCCACTTTCTAGGGCATAGAAAACCGTTATTTGCGTCGCTGAATACCTTCTAATAATTTCAGGCCATAATTTGTCTGACACATTTTACAACTTTTCCTTCGTCAAGAGATCGATAAAATTCTGTTCATGGTGCAAACGTATGAGATTGCCACGAAAAATGAATCAATCAATTTTTTTTAATTACTGTTATATTGTTCAATTTTAGGAAGAGGGAGACATTTAATCAAAGGCTTATCATTAAATACGATCAAATGAGGGGAGATAGAGAGTTATTGATGTAGCTGAAACTAACAGTCTGCGAGTGAATGAACTGGTGAAATGATCCCTAGTATATATGTTTTGATATCCTTAATATTAGCATTATATTATTTGCATCAAACCCAGTTAAACATTGAAGCATAATATTGATTCATAATTGGACTGGTTACGAAAGGTCTGTTTAAGCAAACTGACCCGGTGTTGCACAAATACACTTCTTGTGTGACAATGAACTGACAGAAGACTACCGGATACGCATGTCTGACGAGCGGAGAGAATAACGTAACCGTGTGATTTCAGGAAACTTCTTCAGTCAGTATTATACTAATTGTTATAAAATGTGTACATTCTTGCGGCGAATGCCCTTTTCAGATCATGTGCCCATGAACTGATTTGGCAGAAATAACTAAAGGAAAGTTAATCCAAATTAAATGGAAAGCATGATCGAAACATATGATCAGAATGTTGCTTTGGCCGATTGAATTCTTATTTTGTTAAGTAACTTATAGGCACTGTCTACCATTTAGGCAGAACGCACACTAACAGGTGAGTGCACTACGAGACCACACTGGTAACACAGTTATCTTTTCAGATTCGAATCAACCATTTGATCGAAGTCACATTTGATTTTACCAAGTGAAAGTCAATACCTTTTCAAAACAAACAGTCGTGTGCAGTTGCTTCTCTTTACTTCCGCTTGTTGAATGCAAGTGATTCGATCAATTCTCAGGAAGGAAAGACGGTCAAACAAAGGGCTGACCTGCAAAATACACTAGGAATGAGGAAAGCCGGGTGGCTCCGGTGGAATTTGAACACACAACGTCCGAATCGATAATGTTATGGGAAAACTAAATTGGTTACATTCATGAACTGACTAGCATGGGCGTGGAAGGCTATAGTGATGAAAGACAGGATCTAGACAAGTTTGGAAGGGAAGAGGGAATGTAAGGCCCTCCTGAAGGATATTCAACTGTGTTGCAATATAACATTTGTTTTTTATTAAAATAGCTGTACAATAGGACAGACAAAAACCAGAAATGAACTGTAATAAATATATTGTTTTTCAAACCTCAATTAAAGCGGGCTTTTGGAGTATAAAGGTACAATCTTCAGGACTGATAGTGGCTCCGGACCAGAACGATACATTGCAAATCCAAATAGCACTTAATGCAAGATAAACCCATGGACTCATTTTCGTCATAGCCTGACTTTATATATAAATATTTATATATATATTCACACGTATTATCGTTTGACAACGAGTCCTAGTCTGGATCGAAACGTCACAATAAATATTATCACTNACAATCAACACCGTTGTTTACAAAACTGTCATATATATATATATATATGTATACATTCACACGTATTATCGTTTGACAACGAGTCCTAGTCTGGATCGAAACGTCACAATAAATATTATCACTCAGTGCTTGCCTACTCCTTTTTAAATATATATATATATATATATATGTCTAGACGTTGACCAATTTCATCACTTGGTGTTAATGGCCTGAAATGTGTAGAATGGAGTGACGCAACGTTTCTTTTCAGATAGGTTCTGCCTGAATAATGATCTGCTGCACAGGTTCAATTGATGGCCTTCGTGTGAACAAGCAAAGAGTCAGTGGCCTAATTATGCTTCGCATGTCATCTATCAATTCACCTGTAGTTGTAGTAACACGTCGATAGAACGAATCAGCTCTTATCAAAACCGATGTCCGAACACATTCCTGAATGATGATTACAGTCAGTGACTATGGAAATCGAAATAGGCAGAGGTTACAAATCACGAATCACGGACGCAACTGAAACACTGAATCGTACTAGTACTTGTACACTGGGATCTCCCGTTATCGGAAGGAAGTAGAAAAAACCACAGAAAAAGCGGTTCATTTATTGAGAGAAATTAATGGGAATAAATAACAGATAAACACAAATATCATTGGTCAAACAAATATCAACAAATATCGGTGTTCTCGTTCTGCGAGTCACACACACACACACACACACACACTCCTTTTGTTTGCACCGTCTGGTTGTTGACTGATGGGTACCGTTAGCCCATGGCCCAATGTCCATTGACTGGAATCCTTAGATGGCGCTTAGATGGCGTCATCACCAGGGCCTGACTCACCACAGTGACGACGCACAATGACAGAGGTGAAGGTGGGGAGAGAAATACCGGATCAGCAATCGCAAAACATGACATAACAACTGTATACAGTGTGGACCCACTTTTGTCATTCAAGCTGTTATTACATAGCATGAATCTTGGCTTTAAGCTAAGCAGTGCGAATCAAGGTACGTAATCCAGTTTAGTGTGTACAAAAGTTTCTGACATAATTAGTCAACTTACCAAGATTGATTTTCCCCTCTCTCCTGACTGTTAGCCGATAATCCACAGTAGTTACCACAAGTGTCCAGCATAAATAGCAAAACATTTTCTGTAATTATGAGTGACAAGATTAAAAACAATGTTGACGCCATGCGGTATTTATTTACTGTGTATTCGAACAAGTTAGATAAAGAACACCCGATGTTTCTTGAACCTTTTCTAACCCTTGGATGACGCATCACGATTTCAACCATGTCGTCCATCGCATTCCTAATCGAAACGTTTCAACATTGGGTGACGTAGCTCCCTCTATGTCATGCCTAAGCAAGTGAATGCAGTTTACCTTCGTGTGGTGGAGCAATGGCTTTTTCATTGATGTCGTACATTTGCAGACGATGAAGTGTGTACTTGATTCGCTGGATGGATGCATTGCACAAATCCATATTTCTGACTTCTCTACTCAACTATATGATCAGAATTCAGTTTGAGAACTGATAAAACTTTCCGCCATCCAACTCAGGACGCAAAAGAGGATCACATTGTCGACATTTTATTGCGAAGTAAACCGTGCGACTATAATGCACCAACTGATTGATAATTTTAATTTCTCTCTCATTCCCTTGAGCAGTTCAAGGATACTGAGTTTTTCAGAATGTCCCACGCAGAAGCAGGTAGTGTATAGTTAAGCGAAGCAATCTTTTGATCTCTGCACGTCTCCAGTGAGAAACAAGATATTCTGGTATTGATGGTCGAGTGAGCTAGGCCACCATATCTTGCATGCTCTGGGGCTTTGGGTCTACATTGCCCATAGGTTTCCGCAACCGTCAATTTGGTGACAGTCAGCTTCACTTTCGTTTGCATAGTTACCATACCTGTCATGTGGGAGCCTCAGGTGGCTCATCAATTCCCATTCCTCGGTTTACATTTGCAGTTAGATTGACCAAGTGGGATATCTAAGTGGAAATAAGCTTCATCTTCACTACTGTCATCCCATTAAACGTGCCTGTTAAGTGATGTTATCTGTCTTTAGAATGTGTAAGTATGGAAAATAGTAAACGGGCAAACCAATAAGCACAGAGATTCCCTTTTACAACAAATGACACGGTGGAAGTGTTTATTATACAGGAAGGAGCAATTGCTTTTATTTTATCGAAATAATAATTAGCCTCAAGTTCATTTGAATTTCGAAATTTAATTGCATCATCTGGATGTTCGGAAGGGTCGAAACAAATCGATTTCTGTTTTGTGGTACCTAGTTTACCCAACGCCTGATTGAGTTATTTATTTATTCTGTAGCATTATCACGAAGAACCATGAAGAAGATGGCAAGGTGCTCGGCTTGCAACAGTATGCGGTTTAGCGGCCAGTGAACGTAGCAATTGTTCGGTAACGATGGAGATTCTGGTAACTTGTCATGTATCGTTGTTCGGCTTGTGGTTTGTACTCTCAAAGTGTATAAGGTTGTCACAAGACTCAACCTCACTGCAACTTGGGAAGTAATAAAGTAAGCAGACAAATATCGCCATTTAGGCAGCTATATTTTACCTGGTGGATGCATAGAGGATGAAGATTCCCTGTGAAATCATTGGGTTCAAACAGCACTTTGCATATTGAGAAATCTTTGGTGTTGTGGTTACATTCGACTGTCTGTGAAGGATGGAGTGTATGATGTAGTCGTCCGATCATTGCTGCTTCACGGCGCAGAGATTAGATACGGACCTGCGATCAGCGTAGTCGATGGNGTGGTATAGCTGAGTAGGGGAAACAGTGACGCTGGTGCATCTTCTGCAACCCTTTATTAATTGTCTGCAATATTTCTAAAGTTTCACTATACGACTGCTCAAAACATTTCAGTCTTCTTCTATGCTTTCATTCAAATGGGCAGTTATGAGACAATAACTGAAACTGATTCACGAAGGTGCATCGCTATTGGTGGTAAACACGGAACTGAAGCTAACTGATGAGCCTTTGCAACACCGAAATGCAACCTGTGTTATTATTAAGTATAGAACGGACTGGAACAACTGAGGATTGCGTATGTCGTTGAAGTTGGAGTATTGGACAACCAAATGAAAATACCTTATTTTTTTGTCCAGTGAAACCTTACTCGTGGAATAAAAGCTGAGTGTTTGTTAAGAATTAATCACTCCTTCACATCGTACTATTCCGACTGATTTAAATATATTGTGCTAATCTGTGAAACGAGAATAATCGGTACAAATCGGGTTACACAAAATATCTTGATCAATCTAGCGGAGCTCCTCAACGTGAACAATTTTGAGATCAAACAGAACAGGGGATTTCTATGATTATTAATCACCATGAAAAGACTTTCAATTTCTTTCTATTGGTTTTGCTCAACCCACTCCCCGTTTCCTGGAATTTAAAATGTAAAGAATTTATTGTGGTAGCAGTCGAGCTAATTGAAAAAGTGTCTTCTGTTTCGGTGCTATATTTTGAAAATGTGGAAACTCAAAGGGAACAGATTAGCGGAAATGATAAAAAAGCATCTACTGGCTTCGATAAGAAAAACATGCCATCCCTCTGATCAACTGATCGTGTGCACTTTCAATTCAGTTTTCTGTTTTGTAGGCTATGTAAATAACGCATTGGAGGATTGATGAAGGTGACATTAACTGCTGATCACTTCGTCTTTTGTTATAATGAGTGGAAAGCTCAGACAAATCTACACACGATCTTTTGGGTGCAATATATCTAGACCAAGCAACACTTATTGTCAACTGCTGTAGTGATCGTGATAGACTTGAATTAGTCCCCTCTTTCTTATGGTTAAAAACAGTGAATCAGAGGTGTAAATTTATCTTGAACAGTTATGTATGTGTGTTAGAGCAACAGATTACCTGTTACAGAATAAGTGTCAAACAATTTATTCATTCGATTTAATTTCTTACTAAACTGTCATTTAAAAAATGATTTAAACTCTCACAAACTACCTGCGATAATAATAAACATGAACAATTTCACACACACACACACACACACATATATATATATATATATACATGTATATATACATGAACCTGATCTATCCTTTTGTTGCACTGATGGCTACCTACAGAAGTGCGTTTTATTTAGCTACTAAATGAAACATCAAAACAGGCTTATTTGCCAACTTTACGTCAGGAGCACCAGAAACTTAATGAGCTGGAAAACGTCGTTTTTCATCACTGCTGTTTGTGTTACGTGATGAGTAAAACACAATTTCCTTAGGCGGTGACCACGAATTTTTGAGATGATGTTAGTTCACAGAATGAATTCATTTATTTTAGGCAGAATAAATGAGCGTGAAATCACAGCTAAAGGTGCCTGATAATGAGAAAAATCTTTTTCATAATCTGTGAACCACGTAATTTAGAAAAATGTACTCGAACACTGTTCATTTCTCACTTTGAAAGTCACGGTTCATTCTTGCCATATTTGTGTGCAAGTCACGATGCTGCAAGAAAATTGATTAATCGACACATTGAAAATTGAACATCACGCAACACTATCCGAAACGTTGTATGTATACTGCAACAACCGCCAATCAGACATTTCGAAACACCTTTGGAATGATTTTGGAGCAAGAAGATAATGCTGATATTTTAGGAAATACCTCAATGTGTGTTGTTTGTAAGGGGCTATTTCACCGCCTTAGGCCTTCGATTTTTTCATTTTGTTATCCGTGAAGATTCGGAATAGTTATATCACCTATGTCGAACGTCAATTACATGAAGATCACAGCGGTTTGTAGTTATTACTGAAATCGTTCGACAATTGGGTGATACTTAAAGAAAGAGTGAAACATTTTCGACTGTGTTAGAAAAGAGCTTCGTGTGTTTTATCCCGTCTGTTCTTTAAAATGATCATACCTTCACTGATTTCGGAGATAAACGGTTTCTTTATTCATTCTACGACGGAGGATTTGTACGAGCGACGCATAACGTGAAGCACTACTGTTGTGATGCCCGTCATGTTGCGGTCCCATCAATTATGTTTTTCGTTTGTCAGTTGTATACTCACTAAATGGTAGTAGTACCGTAATTGTGAGCGATATAACTTTCAAACTCCATTGTTCGTTCACCAAGACCGACAGAAGACAATGCCGATAGATTCCACTGTTTTGTTTTATCTATTCAGTGGACGAAGGAAAAAACGACGACATATATATAGCACAAGGGGTCGGTCAATTATAGTGAGTGTTCAAGTAAGATAAATAAACATAGAGGTTAGAGGTGAACTCCACGGTAATTGTAGTTCTATACAACTTCATAACGGTTGGTTTCAGTTTCCAATGCTATGGACGGACGAACGCTACATCATGTGATGTCAAGATGTGAAACCTATCGTTCTCCCTCAGCCTAGTGTGAAACTTTGGCGCCTGCGCCTGTAGCTGAACCGTCACGAACACGGTCGATATGACAGATTACTAGGGAGCAAGAAAAGAGCTTTATTTTGGTTCCGTGGTTTGGGTTGTAACAAACACCAGGTGAGAATTCACTTCGAATCCGAAACCGTTGACTTTTTCTCCAACGTGTGAGCTTCACACTTCTGTGAGTTAGTTTTGATGCAGAAGTTACCCTGGTTATGAGACGGTTTTCGTTTTGCTACCCAAATTAAAATCACAAGTTCGCACTCGTTCTGCAAAGTAAACTACAAAGTTATCTATTAACTGATCATGTATTCGATTATACTCGCGAATGTTGGAGAAAACTATTTGCATTTTTCAAGGTAGAAGACAGCTCAGATAACCTATGATGTGTTGAAATTCTACTCAGTGATTCATTTTTAAGTATGAATGATTTACCGGACTCCTTTCTATGGCTTCTGCCAAATTTTCTACTAAAACCGTTCTCTATAATAGCGTACTTCCGTTATCAGCTATTCTACCCATAGTCAGGAATAATTGGTGACTTACAGTCCACAACCGAGCAAAATACCGAAGAAGACGATACTAGTACATTCGGAAATTTACGCGAACATGCTATCAAATGGTCATAACAAATGCATATTTTATACGGGATCAAAGGTTATTTCAAATGTCAGTTGAATTTATCACCACTAACAAGAAAGATTTCCAACTCTTATTGACCAAATTCGTCAGCTCTGTGTCAGTATCGACATGTGGTGGAATAAAAGCCAGAATGTTACTTTCCTTATCAAGCACATGTGCGTAAGCCATCGCAACTCCAAAATTAGCTAACGCCCAGATTTAGACAGGACTCATTCGAACGCAGAAATAGTGGTTGAGATCGGAAAATTCCCGGCTGTTTTTTTCACTTAGATTCATTGATTGACTTAAGTGAGTCAGGATGTGAACGACAATGATATGTGTTTATAATATGTTTTACTATAAGTAGTTTAGAAATAACTGGACAGAAATTTCATGGAGGTAATTGAATGGTTTCGTGGTTCGTGCCGCTCGTCAGACCTGCGGGTCCAGTAGTCTTTTGCTTGTACCAAGTAGGTGCATTTTTTGACATAACTATATGGTGTGTAGCATCACGGTACCACGGCAGCACGAATCGGACGATCATTTCGGAACCAGACCAATTATGAATCAATGCAATGAGTCAATGTGTTGTAGGTAGGTTAGATGCTATCCACCGCAACAAACGTGATTTAAGAGTCCTTAAACGGAACGTTTCTCGAGTCATCCATGAACTTATTTTTTGAAATAAGTATATAATTGTCGAATAAAGATTCACATCATCACACGAACACTTCTTCTGATCTTATGATTTCTGCTCGTGAGTTACTTACTGCATCGATCAGAATCTAGCAGGATCTAACTTGCCTGATTTGAACTTATCCGAAGAGACAGAATTTTACTCCATGTCTTTTCGGCATGCGTGAGTCGGGATAGGTAAGCACGTGCACAAGCTAACCCAGCTCACACACAGCTTCAACTCTATCTGAAATGTGTGCACATTTTGAATGAGTCCAGTGAAACGTCAACAAGAACAACAGCAACAATAACAACTTTTCCACACTCACATAGCACGCCCTGTCATTCATGGACACAAGTCGGGTGATTATGATGGTAGGGGGGTCGAGCATGCTGTGCGCGGAATGCAAAAACCAGTGCCTTGATCGCTTTCATTCTCCTCTCTTGGTACTAAGTTTTCTCACCATGAAACAAGAGTTTCGTTGTAAATGATGAAGCACAATCTCAATCTTTAAAACGCACAAAGTTCTATCAGTTCATGGATTTTGTGGCGCTAAAGACAAGTATAATCAGACAGATCTGGAATGGATTGATTCAAGTGTCATCTGTGTTGTGAATGAAACAGTTTTTTGAGATAATTGGATTACAATAATTTTCAAATCACCTGTGGTTAACTACTTATTAATGTTGGTTTACGAAAAATCGCTTGTACAGGTCAATAAAAGTGGCTTTTCAGGTGTCTTAATTCGAGAAGAATAAACAATGTAATTTTCGACCAGTCAATTGACAGTTAATTGATTGCTGTTGCATATGAATTTCAGACAAACCTAACTCCAAAATTCCATTCAGATTATAAGGTGAACTGCTGCGAGTGCGGGGAACATCTGGCGAATAAATCCTGTAGGATTTTAGCGGTACTTTGCAACACTGATGAGCACTCGTTCGTCAAATTTCATGTTTTTTCTTTTCTTTTCTTTTCATTTTACTTTCTTTTATTGAATATACAAAGATACAATTTTCAGGTAGGAAGAAGCGACCAATCAAAAGGCTGCCATTCAACACGGACAATGGAGAAAGTCAGGCGGTGGTGGTGGCGCTGGGATTCGAACGCACATCCCCGTGGTGCTAATTTGATGACGTTACCACTGGGCCACCACCATAGTAGAATAGCAGTGAAACTTTAACTGCTGAGGTGTGTTCATTCAACAATCACATCACATCCTCGCACAGCTCACTCGATCAAGACCCAATGTGTCTAGTCCACGCTCTCTTAACCGATTAGCATAAACGTATTGCTACTTCATCTGTGTACGTTCCACTTCTTTCCATATCCCGTTTGCTGTTCCGCTTCGAAAAACTGTTCCATGTCGTACAAGTTTCTGCACGCGTTCTCACCAAATTGATCTGTTCTGTTCATCAACTTGTTACCAGTTCGGGGATATTGAAGTATCCCCCGATGCGTTGGAAAAATGAGACATCAAATTATTAGAAATAAAAGTCATTGTGTCAGTAAGATCATGTTTTAGAGTAAGAAATAATCACACCCTTCAGGTCGGAGTTGTGTTTGAAGTTATCGAACCGATCGCCAGATTGGGTCGGCTGTTTAGAATGGTCCCATCTGATTCTGGCTCGTTACCAAGTTCCACTAGCAGTGCTGCACCCTTAGCATAGACACTGAGTTTCATTGCGAACAATTTTCGCCATTCTTCCTCTGCGTCACAGAAACCTGTTACGATAAAGGTCAGCAATTGGAGCTTTATGCATGGAATGGTATGTGTATACGTATAAGAGCAAAGCTGTCTGCAACCTCCACATATTGGGTTCAATTTTGTGAGTGGAACACCTAGCTTTTTCAGGCATTTAAATGAAGTCAGTTAGATGGCTTACAGCCTCCGAATGAATTTCAGCACTTTCTCCGATGTCACACCAATGGGGATAGCCATTGATCGGTGATAAAAACAAAACACAAGAACCTGTCAAAAAGTGAAAGAATGAAGAATTTGTAATGGTTTACAAAAAAACGGTTTATTCATCCATCAAAGAGTGGAAGCGTTGGTTCAGAGCCCAATCGCTTGTGGTAATATTCACTTACGTAACAGGTTGATTAGAGTTGAAACAATTGGCCAAACTAAATTCAAATTTTCATTATGGGTAATACTTACTTACACGCGGTTGCTTTTCTTTTCCCATAGGGTGTTGTGCTCAGTTGTATTTATTGACCTATCAAATCAGTATGAGGAGTGTCACAAGCTTTTATTCTTCTGTGTAATGCCAAAGATGTCGAAATTTGAGATATAATAGTTATTCATCCAGTCGGTGCTTGAAAGAATCAATTGTGGGCGTAGACAAAAGTGAGATTTTGTGGAATTCCAAATACCACAATTTCTGAGGGCAAATGAATGACGTCAGCATTCTAGTCAACAGTATCGGAATATTGCCACGAATAAAAATGTCCCATGAGATGAACGTTGAGCGATAATGTGAATAATGGACGACATGGATGGTCACGTTTTTGCATTATTCGGTTCGCCAAAGTCAAGCCTCCTTGGATTCGACGAAACTAGTTGCATTACAGCACCAACAGTTCGAGTCTTTCCACTTCAGCCTTGGAATGCAATCCCTTGTTCATCGGCCAGTCCTTGTGGACGTTTCAGAATCTTAAGATCGCGTTTCAACCATGGATTTCATGCTTGTATAGCTCATTATATGTGGGTTCGAAAGTGGGCTGACAGCAATATGGGTTCAACATTTGCCAAATACTCGCTATTGCGTTGGATGACGTCCTGGAGCATTTTATAGAACAACTTAGACCGTCCTGATTAATGACCCTCAGATCCTTCTCCTTCAACGCATACGGATATTGTTGATATCTCAGGAAGTGTAGAAACCGAGCTGTGTTGCGACGCTTTCATCTTGCCTCTCACTCTCGATGATATTGCAGTGCGTTCGGAAACGTTTGTGCAAATTACAGTTAAAGAAATGGCAGTCATAATTTTCTTTTTTGCATGCAAACATTTTTCCTTTGAAGAAATGGACAGGGGGGGGGGGCAACAGAGTGTAAGTCGACCCCAAAGTGGCAAGTCAGTTCGCTGTTGCTTTTTTCGTCGTGCTAGGTTCGGCCGTTTGCGTCCGCTGCCATGGGGTGACGAGGTGTGCTCAGTATTTAGGTCGTTTGCTCGGTTTCCGGATCGGGCTTATTGCTGTGACCTGTGAAAAAAGGTTTGTGAATTTTGATTAAAGTGTAGCAACTTTTAATTCCGCTAATTCTTTGGCGGCTAACAATAGTTTCTCGTACTTGTGTGTGACATATGTGATGTACTTTACGATCGGGATTTTCACACGTGCTGTACCGAAACATATATTCTGACTAAGTGGCTAAATGTTCTTACTGTTTTACCAAGGGTTCAGCACATGAGGGCTGAAATTAATTTAAGCCGTGTGCATAATATTCCCGTTTAACGTCTTTCCGACAACTCCGTGGGCCACATACTGCAAACGACGGTGAAACACCTGTTGCGGCATTTTTTGACTTTGTGCGACGTCACATTTGCGCACTTTATCGAACGCTAAGGCTGACGATGTATGAAAAGGTCAGGTGAAACTTCATGTCTGTTAATCTGATGGTCAAATGATCAAATTTCATTCCGTCCAAGATTCACGGTAGAGTGCACCCATTGGCCTACGTAGTATAAGCCACCTGCTTCAAATTGACATCGTTTCCATTTTTGCAAGTTCATTACGGCACTAATTACGTCGAAACTCCTGTGCGTCAAGGTGAATCGAGTGTAACATGAGCTCCGCCACCCCGAGAGAACAGCTTTTGGAAACTCCTGCGTAGCATAGAAGAAAACCTTTAACTGGTCCCTATTTCACTACTTCTCCTGGGTTATCATTTAAATATCTTGTGATATCATCAAGCTAAATTGATTGCATTGAGGTTTTATTTAATGTGCACCCATAATCGCATTACCACATAAAATTTGGTAATCTATGACAAAGAAGTAGACGTGTTTCAATCGCTTCATCAGTCCCACAGAACACATTTAGAACAACAGCTTGGCGAACAAGCTCGTTTTCAGTTATTCGTAATTGTGCCGTTACATAACATTAAATATGACCAACAGTAGGAACAACTCAGGGCACGGGAGATTCGAGTCCTTATGATTCAGCTATGGCTTCAATCATGCTTGCTTGTGTTTGTGTGAAATTGATCACAGCGTCAAAAGTTCAAGTGATTGCATACGTGTTGCAGTGGCGGAACTGGGCCAGGGGAGATTAAGTGCTTGCATAAATTCCTTCTGGGGACACAATCGGTTGCTTGAGGAGTTCAGTAATGTCCATCCGAATATGAAGTTTACTCCGGAAAAGGAAGAGGATAATAGTCTAGCGTTTCCAGACGTACTGATAAGACACCGCAGCGGCAGCTTCATCCAGTTATCGGTGCAAAGAAAACCAACGTGCAATGGACAATATGTCCATTTTCATAGTTTTGTCTCTCTTTAGGAAAAGAGAAACCCAATTCGCTCTGAACAGCGAAGATAATATGCAGGACGGACACTATCGGTAATGAACTTCAGTTCCTGCTTACTGTTTTACTCAGAATGGCTATCCCGACAGATTTAACGATAGGGCAATGCTAGAATACGAGGAACAGCCAAACAGAAATAGGAGGAGCGAAAAAGTCTGTCTATGTGCACCTGCCGTTCAACGAAGATACGGAGGCGGAAATCTGTCAAAGAAAGCTCACAAGTGCAGTAAGCAGAACATTTTACGCTGCACAATCCAAAGCTATATTTACATACAAACCAATAGTTTCCGAATGAAGGATAGAGTGCCAGATTCTGCAGCGTCATACAGTGTATATTAACTCACCTGTCCCTGTGGAACTGGGTACATTGGCTGCACGACCAGGCGCTTATCCGATCACGTTCGCGAACATCACTCGCCTTTGGCTGAGTACTGGACCAATTAAGACAGTTACGAGCGCGGTGTGATCTCCTCTCGTTGAATCGAATCACCCGGTAGATGTGGCAAGCGCGTTCCGACCGACCTACAAGGTTCGATGTAGGCAATCAAGAGTAGTGAAGCATTGTATCTAAGCCACGGCCAAAGCCGTAAACATTCGGATTCACAACCTCCCCCCCCCCCTTGTGCGCCCAGAAGAAATTTGTTCAAGCACTTAACATCCCCCGGTTCAATTTATCCACAAGTGTGATCAATTTCACACAAACACAAGCACGTATGATTGGAACCACAGATGGGTCATTAGAACTTGAATGCCTCGTGTCCAGTGTTGTTGTTATTTTTGGTTATATTAATATTATGTAATGACACAATTACGAATAATGAAAAACGAGCTTGTCTGCCACGCTGTTGTTCTCAAAATAGACATGTCTTTTATTTTTGTGGACATTAGACTAAAAAAACAACTGAAGCAAATTTGGGGAGTACTCTCTAATGGTTTACTGGGTTATTGGTGGTCAGCAATATCCGTGAACCGTCCTGTTTGCTATTCATTTGAATTCAGCCGCGCTCGATTCGAATATGAAATGATTTCACGAAAATTCAGTAGACCAATACTGAATCCTCTCTGTTTAATTAACTGCATCATGTTTTGTACGTCACTTTTTCCATCACCGTATCCCATTGTTTTTAAATTCTTCCGTCTTATCACACGTGATCAGTATTTTATTACTGTTGTCCTTCGTTTAATTAATCGCTGCAAGAGATCGCTAAATAATGGTCCAGGACGGGAGACTAAACATCACGCTGTCTGGTGTACAGCACCCACATGGACCACAATGACCGGTTCGTCTATTGCTTCAGGAATCCTTCGCTCGCTCATGAAAAAATGAATGATGCCAAGAGCATGGCACATTAGAAGGAGCACGGGACATTTCTACTCTCTCTCAAGTCAAGAAACCTCCCTAACATCTGAACTTAAAGATAACGTTGTACAAATTGATGAATTTCACATTTGCTGAAGTGATGGATATGTGGTTTTCCAACACAAATAACTATGGAGGGATCACATACGTCAAACGATAATGTTGAAAAAAATGTACATTTATTTTTTCGCATTTTTTCCGTTTGAGATTATTTTCTATCGGTTACTCTAAGCCACAGTTCCTCAATCAGTTGTGTCAAGTCACAGTAGCTGGCATCGGTCCTAACAATCCCGTCTAATATATTTTTTGATTCCTTATCCATAAGATTTGCCCCAGGTTAAGACCATTCTCTATGTATAGCTGTCCATATGTCCAATCTTTTGACATTTCTGTCTCAACAGCATCCGGTATGGTTTATATCGTACGATTTCCAAACGGACACAATGTTCCAATTCAAGACGGCTTTTGTGTTGGAAAACAAACCCCAGTCACTATCTCAGACCAGGGCACCTTTCATGTTTCACCTCAACGTCAAAGTTTTCATCACCAAATATTGTCCATTTCTTCTCAAATTCAAAGTCAAAGTTTTATGGGAGATTTAACAAAGCTAAAACTTATCATGCTCCATAGGATTTTTACAGAATGTTTTGAATAACTTCACAAAGAGAAAATACCAATGATAATAATGTGCGTGAGCCCTCAAGGATGTTGAATTTTTAAGTGTTCCAATGCTTTATTAAGTTGCGATTTAAATAGTTCAATTGTAGGAGTACACACTACATTAGATGGTAGAGAATTCCATGCGCCGCACACTCTGACTGTCAACAAGTGATACCGGCAATCAAGGTGGCTGTTCTGGGTCTTCATCTTTGGTGGATGTCCCCTGAGGTGATCATTATGAGATAAAGTCAGCAGAGAACGGCAAGGGTGGTTTGGTTGATGCAGTATGTGATATGCCAAGATTAGGTTCCCTCGAATTCGGCGGTATCGGGATGTGTAGAGTCTCAATATATGCGGTCTTTTGGACTATGTCTTGTTATATAGACCCTTTACCAATTTCGTTGCCAGCCTTTGCGGACGTTCTGGAGCCTTCCTGTCGCGGTTTAACCATGGATTCCATACTTGACCGGCGTAATCCGTGTGTGGCCGAACGAACGCTGATAACAAGCGTGGGAACAGTGCTCTTTCGAACTGCCCGAAAACACGTCTGAGTAGTCCAACTTGCTTTAGAGCCATAGATGATGCTCTGGCACAGTGCGTGCTTTCTCCTGTACCATAACTCCCAAATCCCTTTCAACAATGGCATGCGGTTCCCCAAAGCGTAGGAGAAACAAGTCTTATGCCGCACTGATATAACTCTGAATTTGGAAACGTTGAACTCGCTATCGTTGGCGATTGACCATTGGTTGGCTGCGTCGATCGTTTGTTGGAGTGCTATATGATCCTCAGGATGTGCTACAGTTCTCCAGATATTAGCGTTGTCTGCAAATAGCAGTGTATTAAGCCAAAGAACATGTGACAAGTGGTTTATGAATGCAAGAAAGAGACGAGGTCCCAGTATGGATCCCGGTTAGCGGTGATAAGCTCTGATAGTGAATCACCAACATGAACTTACATGGTACTTTGTCGGAGAAACTCTTTGATCCAGTCCAGAACCAAACCTCTTACTCCGTAGTTGTAGAGTTTTTGCACTAGAATTTAGTGGTTCACTTGATCAAATGCCTTGGAGAAGTCCAAAGAAACTATATCCAATGACTGGCCTGCATTGACGGATTATGTCTACTCACCCCGTGCAAGGAGTAGGTTTGTGGTGCACGAACGCTTGTGCTGAAATCCGTGCTGGGTTAGAGACAAAAGCTCATGCTTCCCCAGAAATTTCATCAACAGATCTGCCACAATAGCCTCCATGACTTTCAACAATATCGGAAGAAGTGTAACGGAACGGTAGTTGGCTGGATCACTGCGAGATCCCCCTTTGTAAATGGGAGAATGCGGAATTACTGCCTTGTTGAACATCCTTTGTTAAAGAATAGCCAGAGTTTCATAAATGTTATTGGCCGGCGAGATCAGAGTCCGGGGATGCATGTTGCCTGAGCCTGGGGATGAATTCTTACGCGAAGTTAATAGTTTTGCTTTAACTTTCTCACTGTTAAAAACCATATTATCCAGTGACGGATACGGCATACAGGGTAGTTTGCTTGGAATCTGTAATGCTTCGTGTGTCGTTGCAGTAAACACCTGAGCGAACTGTGTTTTGAGGAACTCTGCTGCTTCTAGAGTGGTGGTTGAAACACATCAACACGACCTCAATGATGGTATTCCGCATTTCAACTTCCTTGTAGAATTGACAAGTTTATAGAGCAATTTTGGATCAGAAATTAATTTTTGAACCAGAGTTTCTTGGTACATCAATTTTTCCTCTCGTACAAACTTGGTACACTGATTTCGCAGTAAGGAATAATTATTCCAATTTTCGATAGATGGATATCTTCTGTACTCCCGCCAGGAAAAGTTCCTTTGCTCTATCCATTTCTTTTTTTCGGCTGCAAATGAGTGAATGAACCATACGAAATATAAATCATTTAACCAGATTTAAAGGCACGGTTTCTACTTTTGACCCTTCAGTTTTTTGTATACTGATTCATTATTTTAGTTTTTCATTGATCTGTTCTGTCCGGTTGATGATACAAACATTCCTATTGACAGTTTCTCATCTTTTCTACTAAAGTGACTTCTTCACGAAAAATACCGGGTCATTTAATGATCAAACACTTTGCTGTGATATAACAATCACTTTCTATTAAGTTGTAGACACACATTCTAATGCTTTTTTCTGAGAAAGAATTACTGTTCTGATCACTATTGGAGCAGCTTTGTGGCTCACGCAAGACCACCGTTCCATTACTTTTCACTTTATCGCATGCGAGAATAAAGTTCACGCGGTACCTCGATGTCCCTAGATTGATCTTGACAGTTTTGGTTAACTTCAGGACTGCTTAATCATTTTTCGAACGGTCTAGCTGACGATGTCTGAGGCTGAATATTAACAAATATTCGAGGATACTTTTTTCAGTCTTGTGGCAAACTGAAGTTATCAGACTCTATTTACTAATCAGATGAAAATTGCCCACATGATGATGATGAACTCTTCAGACTCAGAATAATTGCAGTTACCCATCAGATAATCATTAATCTTGAGTTATTGCACATTGGTTGCACAGTAATTCCCTCATATTTGAATGTGTGCACCTGATAACATTCTACAGTTTGGTTAATCTACCAGATAGTTTCGGCTCTCGAAACTCATTTTTGAGACAAAATTTTCAAATTTTCATACTCCCCAGCTCAGGAACCGTTTTCCAATAACACCCCATTTTACTAGATTTTCACTACAGATCACATTGCAGTAGGAGCAATTCTATAAAATAAATACCGGCTATCAACAAAAACATCTTATTAAAAATAGGTCGCATTTACTGCATTTCTTTGAAATTCTGTCAGAAGACAGCTCGAATTCCCCAATATAATTTTGTATAACAGGTCATGTGTATGCTGTTCTTGCGGGGCTATATAACGTAGATCTCAACTGGACGATTGAAGTCTCCATTTTCCTTATTCATAGACAGAAAGGATTGTTCCTATTTCGAACGTACATCATGATTGAAGTAATTCACTAAAGACCTTTGTTTGTTGTGCCGATCAACCGAGGCAAAGAGACGTACAGTAGACTTCGTGCTATACAGGGCAAATCAAGCGTAAATTGATGGGTTAGAAAGTACTGTATGGCCGCTTCGACCTGTCTGGGTCGAATCAGCAGAGCAAATTTGTCAACCCATCTGGGGACAGAAACCAGGAGCCTAACAGTTAGAACGCAAGCGTATTACTGAGTCATAGCCCTGCAGGCTAGTGTTGAGAAGAGCATGATTCAATGCCTGTGACAAGCTCACAACAATGGGTTGAACTGCATGATGAAAGGGGAAAAATGCATAACAATCTGATCAAGTGGATTGTATGCATGCCTTTGACCGCGGGGTCACAGACTCGATTCCCAGCTGGGATATGGGATGGGATTCAATGAGATGGAAAAACCCTGCATTACTTTCTAGCTTTGCAATTTACGCTTCGTTTGCTCTATGCCCGACAACTATCTACTGTACAACTGAATCAAATAAGGAACTGCTCTCGTGTAGAAAGAAATGTCTTTACCCACATGATGTACTGTTTGTAGTTGTCATTGAAATGCTTAAATTGAACTTATAATCTGATTGATTGTAGATTTCAAATCCCATCAACTTTGTATCTGCCCTGTTTCCTATGCCCCTGTAATGGATTTGGTGCACGATTTGGGTCCTAATTCGTGATCTTCTTCATTCGAGAAGCCAGAAATACCAGTGTACTCCTCCAATAACTATTTCAGTTACCTAGCCCACACAATATGTGATCACCGACAGCTGCATGACCAAACTATAGATTGAAAGAAAATGAAAATCATGAATCCCCAGATATTGGATAAGTAACAAATTATGATCTTGGCAATGTGTTATTTAAACTTCATTTTAAATTCAGTTCCCCTGTGATCTCGAGTCGGAATTTTGCACCATTGACAGATCAGTGAAACGGATTCCTACCGGAGCGTTGAGGAAAGCATAAACCAAAGAAGGCGTATGTGAAGATTTTGTGCCTGAAGAACACTGGACAAAACAAATCCCGGATAAATTGAGTTTAGTTTCGTTAAATCAAACTTGTTACAACTTATGTGAAAC
>UZAN01041249.1:11405-29255 GCA_900618425.1 Echinostoma caproni | reverse complement strand
GTGGCACAAGTGACCGGGGCACCTGATTACCAATGTTAAATCTTATGTTTGCATGTAACTTGATAAGCATTTCATCTTCTAGTCAAGTCCAGTCAAGTCAAGAAATGCTTTATGCACCCAAAAGGTGAATTTTCAGCAGCTTACGAGTTTCACAGTGGATAGATAAAATAATTGTAAACAAAAAAATACAGTATGAGAAATTCTGCACTTTGATAAATGAGAGAAAAATTAGGACAATAGTTTTTCCCTGAGGTGGGTGAGGATATGCTGACGATTCCCTAGTAAACGAGCTAGGTAAGGAATTACACTGTTTCGATATGTGGAAATCCGCGCAGGAAGGAGTTGATATTTGGAGCGTGTTCGGGGAATCGACAGGGCTTTCGCGATATCTTGGTGCAGANTGCCCTTGATCCTGCGTTATCCTGTCAATGAATGTATCACAAGCGTCAAGATGCTTGGAAATAAAGAAATCAACTAAAACAGTTTTATCAACTCCACTGTAGCGGGAAAAAAGTTAAAGGGATCTTGAAAATAAAAAGAAGTCTTTTTCTTTTAGTCTGGGGTTAAAAATCGGGGAGCAGTATAGCCAGTATGGAAGAATGCAGGCAATCACAAATTTAATAATAAGATTATGCGGTACGGCCAGTTTTGTGAGCCTGTAAGCATAGAAGGACAGTTTTCGAACTTGAGTGAAAACGTTGATGACATGAGCAGACCAGGACAGGTTATGGGTAAGGGTGACACCAAGGTGTTTAACAGATGCAGATTTGGGAATGCTTTGAGTGTTAATTCTAAGATCAGGGAGATTATCAACTAATGAAAAATAACGGGGACCGTTTTTAAGACTAAATGGAACTTCGATGCACTTACTGACGTTAAGTTTAAGGGATCGGATCACAGACCAATCGTGAATTTCACTTAGACTGTCCTGAACAGGTCGAAAACTGTCTGAAATAGGGGCTGGGCAACCAATCACAATATCATCAGCATACTCACAAGCAATATAGTTGGTGGGGATGGGCAAATTTTGTATACACATGGAAAACAAGGGGACAAAATGGAACCCTGAAAAACACCGGCCTCAATGTTAATAGAAGAAGATTGTACACCATTGAGTGAAGCAAACTGAGTCCTACGGGAGAAGTAGTTGATCAGTATATTCAAGACTTCAGGAGTTAGACCACACTCAGAAGGACGATCAATAAGCACACTACTTTCTCCTAAATGATAAAAATTTTGGTTCTCATCCAGTGCCCCTGAGTATAAATGGCATATGTGCATGTATTTGGTTTCGAATCTCGTGGTGCTTCTGGAGACTAATTTGGTGTTTCCGATTTTATTCATCTCAATTTGTCCGACCTCATTGGTCCTTCCAAAGAAAAACATCTGAAAGGGCATCTTTGGTTATCATATACGAAAAGGAATAAGCGGAAAGGAGGTTACAGAGTTCTATCGGAGTCTCAGAACCACTTGGACTAGGAGTTCGCAAGTAATTCTATCAGAGTAGGATGGCTCTCGTCATCACGTATTCCATGGGATCCTTTCCCACTTCTTTTAAAAGTTATTCAACTACGATGTGACTTTAAGTTTTTCTCTGATAAAAATTTTATAATTTGGTAACCAGCATTTTAGTAAGGGGGTTTCATGGGGAAATGAGGTAGGTATGTTTAAACACGCAACAGGATAAAGCTTTTACCCTCATTGTGAAGTTCAGCATGCCCCTTATTTAGCGATTGATCAGAGGGTACGCCTCAGAAGGATTGAAGTCCACAAGGTTGATTATCATTAAATTGTACGTCTTATAAGTTCGAATGAAAGAGTTTTGAAAAACACCTTTCTCATCTGCTATTCAGCATACACTTCCTCACCTATGAATGGTCTTCCACGAGCTTCCCTTCTTGTAGCTGTGTACTGATACCCTATCGATCGGAACCATTTGGTTTCGGCTGAGCTCACGTGATGAAATTCGATGATTGTGATCTGGTCCCAGAAACCAAATCAGCCAAGGTGTGACATTCATTCAGCGGTGCTGACAACGACGAACGTTTTGGACGGGGATAAAATAGCCGGTAGTTTTGATCGGTCCGGTTACATTCAGCACAATCCAAACTCATCTGCTTGGTGTTTTGTTGTGCAATCAGCTAGGTATAGGATTATAACAATCAACCTGGTAGAAATTCATTGAGTCTTACAAACCTAATGACATCGGTGATTAGGACTAGAGCAACCACCATATCCAGCACCCAAAATTCACCTATCTGAGGCCGAAAAAGGAAATGGCTATCTATGCGGGATTCATCCTGGTGAGATTATAAACGTGTTCCAAATTTTGCCACGTGGAATGGTTATCGTATGCTGATTCGTGAGGATAAACTGAAATACCAAGAGACGTTAGCACAGAGATTCATTTCTAACCCTAAGCAGTCGCAAAAGCACGTTCGTTCAATTCTGAAAGTAATGTTTGGCATAACGGCACTAAGCAGCGCTGGAAGATTTGCAACCACTCCAACAGAATCAGCTGAAATGCTGAAAACTCAGTGTTCCAACGTTTCCCGAGCACCACAGGTTGCAGGGCTACGCTACCTCCCCGGTTGCATTATCCTCTATATCCTTCACTGACCTACGTTTCATTTACTGCTGAAAATGTCAAGGCAAAATTAATGGCTCTGAGAAAAATTCAATCACAGGTGCGGAAAATATAAACCCGAAATCCCTGATATTTTTGACGAATCACATATCCGAACCGCCAGCCAGTCGGTTCCAGCAAATGTTCGACCAAGTAACACTCGCAGAATCGTGGAAACAAGGAGTAATTTTGCCTATATACAAAGATGGTTGTCGTAGTGACTCCGCTAATTACTGACCTGTAACCCTGCTTTCGGTGTCATCGAAAGTCATGGAGTCAATTGTGTCACATTCTCTGATGGAACAACTCGAAAGAAACAGGATTCTTTCGACAGCTCAACATGGGTTCAGGCAAAAGCAATCTTGCTCCACCAACCTACATCTTGTTCTAGATGAGTGAATCAGAACAGCCTATGAAGAGAATGCGGTGCATGTGATTTTTCTTAACCTCTCGAAAGCACTTGATCGGGTGAATCATCGAATTTTGTTACAGAAGCTCTACAATTGTAGTATTCGAGATTTTCTGTTTGATTGGATTGGAACATTCGTCCAACAACGGACCATATCAGTTCGTGTTTCTGATTCCATTCCCGGATCTATCAATGCCACCCTCGATGTTCCACAAGGGTCTTTACTCGGTTTCCGTATGTTTCTAGCATTCATAAATGGTCTACCGAAAGTGTTAGGTCCAAAAGCAATACTGTTTGCAAACAACGCCAAAACCAGTAACAGAATCTAAGGACTCTCGAATACTTTAAGAACCACTTAACGCAGCTTATCAATAGTCTCAGAAGGTCGAAGTTGCATTCAATGTTTCTAAATGCAAAGTCCTATCCACACGCCACGAGAGAAGATTCTCATGTTTTTTCGGAAATCAGCAGCTACCACATTCTTCAAGTGGAAAGGAATTGAGTAATGTTGTTCAAGAGGATTTAGGTTGCTCGATAAATTGCGCTAAGGCTTCGTCCGCCACAGCGAAGAATGTCGGCTTACTTAGTGGAGTCTTTGGTCGCTTTGAATCAGCACGTTTTCCACATTTGCTATCAGTGAACATTTGACCGTACACAGAGCACACTAAAGAAGCTTCGAGTCCATGGTGGCAACGTGAGCGCAAAATTCTTGAGCGCCCACAAAGGATGGCCACCAAGATAGTCAATAGATTGCACTACCTTACCTATGAAGAGGGATTACGATCATTGGGACTATATTCTGCTCAGTACTGCCGAATTCGTGGAGAATTAATTTTGGCGTATCAAATACTGCAGAACCCAAACCATCCATGTTGGCAGCTGCTCATTTTATCGAACAATGTACACCATAGGGGACACCGTTTGAAGTTACTGATTCCAAAATGACTAGTGAAATGCCGACATCAATCTTTTGCTGTCAGAGTATGCAGTACTTGGAACACCCTTCCATCTCACGTCGTTTGTGCACCAAATATTGAATATTTCAGGCGGAAACTTGATGAAGCCTTGGTACACCTCACATTCCCACACCATTAAAGCAAACACAGATTCATTAAAGCCTACATTCTCTATAATCCCCTACTGTATGTGACCATTCTTTCGCTGGGAAACGATTCAATTGTGTAAATATCCAATGAGGACAAAAGAAGCATGATCTTATAAGTAATTTTCATAATAAACCTTTGATTTTACCCTTGAGAAGGGAATAGCAGTGAAGATGACATGATATCACAATGCAACGAATGGTTTGCCATACAAGAATGCGACAAACGTCGGTCACATTGTGTATTTTCACATATGAGTTGAACGTTCCGTGACTGTAAATCTACTCGTGGTCAATAGAAGTGAAAGAGTAGAGCCAGTATGTTTGCTTTAGAAAAACATTGACCAAGAAGGAACTCCCTTGTGGATGGATGGGAATTAAGGTCTTGAATAGCCTCTCAGTCACTCACGGTGTTAGAAATAGCCTAAACGCTGACGAAGACACCATTATTTTTATTCACAACTTTTTGTGATAATGATCACAATTATGGCTGATATTCATTCATATAGCTCGAGCTTCTGAAACAGCAAGTGGTTGCTCAGAATGCTGTAAAATGAATTTTTTTCTCAAGCTTCTTTTTGCATTTGTACAGTTACTCCTGGGTCATTTTAAATCCATTCTGTGAAACGAACCAATCGCGTTTTACCAAAGTATCTCCTAAAGGGAACTGAAAATTTCACTGTTTGTATTGCAACTATATTAGATTCGGGTGGAATTCCTTGCCTATTCCATGCGGAATCAGCATCCACGTGCTGTCGGATCAACCTCACCTCACCCACAACTCGATCAATCATCGTCCATCAGTAGTTAGTATTTGATCTAGTTCGTCGGCTGATAACATCGGGACATCATTGAGATTCACTAAAATAAAGTAAAAATGAAAAAAATATTCAAAAAGCGTATTATTGTGTATCAGAAAACACCGTAAACCCGGTATAAGCAGAATGAGAAATTATTATCGGCGAGTCCTTCAACTCCGGTAGCTTTACGTGGCACATGCACATCCTTATTAAACAGTGATTGTTACTAATGCGTGCAATGAAAATGATTTCTCTGCAGCGGGACTTATTTTGGCTTATCAGGGCCGTCATCGTAATGCAGCAATGCACCCCGGGAACCAGAAGCGGGCAGATGAGATTATTATCAACGGCATGTACTGTCTCCTCGGGGCGCACAATGTATATTACTCACCGTTCAATTACTGTCACCAGTACCACGAGAGAACCTGGTTCACTCAGATCCGAATAGTTGTACATTCGGATACACGTGGACTATTTGGGTCAGGTAGGAGAAATTTAAAATCACGCGTTACCGATGGATTATAGATGGATTTCAATATAAAACCATTTCATTCGGAGCTTCTGGTTCGTGAATCCTTGGGATAGCATAGTGTTACTTTTTATAACAGATATGGGAGAGCAAAGGGCTGGGTATTTTTGATAATTTTGTCATCGCAATCATATCCCAGTGTGAGTCTTACAATACGGACGGGAGTGGTCGAACGGTTAGGATCACCAGTACAGGGACCCGTGAGTAGTTATGCCATCATACCTAATGTTTGTCATGTGCTCCAATAACCAATAAAATGAAGATTCCGCTTTCTTAGAATCAGTACCAAACCATTAAGACAGATATGAGCTATTTTCTGATTATGGTGCCAATTATTATTATTATTATTATTAGTTTTATGAATAAGGATTTCACGGTTTATCCAAGAACGGATTTCTCAAGTTATGGCAATAGCCATAAAACATAGGCATCCTAATGTTCGGGGTAATATACCATAACACATTGAAACACCGCAGCCCTAAAGCTACAAATTCACCTAATCCTCGAATAGTTTTATTGACGGAGAGTGCAGTATTTAGAATTATGTAAACTGTTGCACCGGGAATTGGCTTCAGTTATGGTAACTCCACAAAACTGGACGGTTCAGTCCATTTTCGATGGCAACAATACTTGTATTCGCACGTCAGACTTCCAGGCAATAGTCATTTGGACACATTCTGAAAACATTTACTGCCATTATTGATTGGAGTGATTGTGAACGGACTTAGGACAAGATGTTCATCCAACAAATGCAATCAGAATGCAAATAAAATAGATCACACTATGTTAAATGCCTAGTCCAGTATAATGGACTATTGTGCTGTTCACCATTGCTGGAACTTTGTATGGAATTGCTCATTTGTTGAATACGTGATATAATTCAGACCCAAATAATGTTGATCAGAGAATCGAGTGTTACTGCAGACGCCCATTGGCAACAGGATGATTTGAACTATCACGAATGCATTCGATTATCATCATTATTAATCATACCTCAATCGCCAGCATTTGCTTTCTTTGTGATGATACAATGAGTAGTGGATAGCCCCTTTCTGCCAATACCCAGATACTGGAAGGCAAAACAATATGGCAATATCAGTGATTTAGTTTATTCATCTATTGAATGAATATCTATTCGTAAACATGAGCGTATAATATCAGATTGATGATATGAGTTGATTTGAGTATTGACTAACGGGAGACACACAGAGAAGGTCGTCGGTGTCGCAGAATGGTATCCCTCAATCGAGATTCGTTTGCTCCGCAAAAGCTATCCAGTTTAAGACTGTCTTTCATGAATACGAATGCCGGGGTTGATGTCACACCGTACGCCTGAGCTGCATCCTGAAAAAGAAAAGTTATATAGTTATAAAACTCTTATTGGATAGGCTAAAGTACAGATGTAAACACAAAAGCCACTAGAAGTATTCGACGGCCAACTGGAGTCAATTGAAGTCTGTGTCGATAGTGGAACGCGTGGAAAAAACGACAGAATTTCGATACTCCGCGAAAAAAACGGAACAAAATCAAACGGGTTCAGAAATAAAAAAATGTTCCAAATGACAATTCGTCGTGTATATAGCAAATGAAGCGTGAACTGAAAAGCTCGGAAGCACTGGACAGCTGTTTCGACCTGGTTGGGTCTCATCAGCAGTGCGAATCCATGTTCATTTAAATGATATTTGATAAGCAAGTCACTTACGGGGTGTTCTTGAGCATCAATTCGGATAAAAATAGCCTCCGGATATTGACGTGCCATGCTCTCGAATTTGGCCTCGATTTCCCGACATTGCGAACAGTAACGGGTGTAGAAGTAGATCACAAGTAGCTTGTGATCCATTCGCTTGACCATTGAGTCTAACTCATGCTGTATGTGGACAGGAGGAATTACAGTTGGATTACGAACTTATTGCAATGGACTGCAGTCTACAAGCTATTTTCTATGACCGCTATCTTAAGGTGGCTTATTCTTTTAGGCAGTACCAATAGAAGCTCTATACCGAAACCTTTCTCGCTTTGAATACGGTTCTTTTTCATATTTTGTTTCACATACGTTTCATTCTCTGTACAGACACATGACTGGTTTATCAGCTCAAGGCTGCCCAGAACTAAAACATTTTCAGTTAGTGGATATGTTTTGCGTAATGTCATAATTAACTGAACATTAGGGATAGTTATTTTACTTACTCTCGATTGCGCGTTACGAATCATTTCGACGCTCTGATAATTCAAGTCACTTGGTATTGTAGCCTATCGGGCCATTTTTAAACTGTGAGCAGCGGACGGTGATTGGTTAAAAGGTAATCCCTTCTTTTGTGATGCTGCTGTGATCGATCCATCATTTTGTCTTTCTTGAATACTTCTTCCCCAATATGACTAGCATTGTGAACGAAACGCTCAGATTTACCAGTGTTCTGCTCTCAGACAACCAGAGATTGTCTGTGGCCTGCACGTGCTTTACGGTAGTTATTGTTTAAGCTTTTCACCACTGATTTAACTGAATGTTAGCATGTTTTGGACCCCTGCGGTGGATTTGAAGGGTTCACTTATACAGCTTCCTCGTAAGCAGACTAGGGAGAGAAATGTGATCTTGGGCTACTCAGAACTAACTCGAACCAGGGTAGTCCCGGTGATCATACCGTGTGCATACCTCCGTGGGGCGTCACCCTATCGGAAAGAAACCCATTAGGACACACTGGGTTATGTCATAAGCGGAACTATCTAGAATCTTCCACTGCAAGTGTAGCCGCATGGATTCGTCATGTCATATTGTTCATAAAGTAATTTTTATGTAATCACGAACTGGTTTCACAATCAATGATCTCTGCTATCTGGGTGTAACTTTGAATATAATTCGATACACTCAGGTTTATGCTGTGAGTGTACGAAAGGAGCAATGGGACAAAAGCGTTTTTCGCAGTGATAAAGAAGCAAGACATGAAGGGAAAAATATATCAGTAATTGTTTCTATTGGTACTACTGGCCTACTATTTCAATAAATGATGTGATTTCTCGAAGCTACCCAGTTATTCTTCAGCAGAAAGCATCTACTGCCAATGAATACTCCCCGGAACAAGGCAAAAAGAGACGTTAGCTAAGAGACCTCTATTAGATATACCATATCAGATGGTTACGTATACAATACGATAATCATACAGATATCTGATTGACTGATTACAACCTAGTTTAGAATCATGTTGGAGGCAAGCGAACATAGCAAGCGAATGTGAGCAGGAAAGCGATAATCAATGCTTGAAACACGGAAGGTGTAAAACAGCAAAGGTCAAATAAAGAAACCGTAGTGCGATAGGGTAGGGCGATTAAAAAGTGGATGAGCATTAACATCTACCGCTAGAGAGTGGGATAGTGCTGCGTAAGATACATCAAGAAATATGATTCATTCATTGTGTGATTTAACTGAAAAACGACGGTAAAAAAAGAAGAACTTATCGAACGAATAAAATTGTAGTGGGTGATCAGGGTTAGGAACGTGCATGTGTAGTTTGTGGTTGGGGGAATTAAATGGTTAGTGCTCTGCTTTAAACATGACCAATTTGGCATTCAGGTCAAGGCAATAAGTGTTTGGACTGGTTTCTTTTACTGGCAACATTCCATGCAACCGTAAGCTATGTTCTCACTGCCAAACAGCCTTTATTGCTCTACCAGTCATTTCATCAGTCCAAATCCTTCGTTTTGTATTTATGTATAAAATGTAATACAATAAACACTTAACTAAGTGAATATCAAAACGTTTTGCTCAGCACTGGCCTCCGGACATATACAGAACAAAGGTTTGATCCATTCGCGGTTCTGGTAATCATTGTTGAGGTGATCTCGAGCTATGCAAGCAAAGGTAAAAAAAGCAATTTTCTAACGATTTAACTGTTCGAATTGATGGTATCCCTCCACGTCACCGCACTGTGCGTCAATTTACCGAAAGCAATGGTCCTAGAACGTAGTTGACACCTGCTAGAAAGCAACAAAATCCAATTATCAAGAGCAAAGCAATCGGTGGACAAACTCATTAGACTGATGAAATTCATTTAAAAAAGAACTTTCAATTCGATGAAAAGAACCAACAGCACATGCGAGGACCTTTCATGGGATCACCAATCTCCCAGGTTTGGGTCCAGAAGCAGTTTAAAAGCCTTCGAAGTTGTTAGTCGTAGTATGCGGGAACAAGATGGGGGGAAACACATTTTTAGTACTCGGTACTCTCATTGTAGACCAGTTCCATGGAATCTAAGGAAATAGAAAGCAGGTCAGCTTTGTTACATTGATATCTTCATTATGAGGCAACCCGTTGGAACGGTAGATACTAGTCTGTTGTAAGTCGATCACGAGAAACTATATCCTAAATGAAAGCAGCAACTACCTCTGTGCTACGTGAGAAGTTGTAGTCCAAGTCTGTTCAGCCAGACGAATACACATTACAGTATGCCGCAATCCAAGAGTACGACAACTATTCACATCAAACGCACAACCCAGGAGTTTCGTCAATATGTTCATTTAGGGGTAGAAAACAAGCGACACACAAAAGAGAAGGGGATAATAGGACGGCTATAAAGAAGCGAAAAGTTATAATCCGCCAAAAATGCACTACAGCTGATTCAAACCAGTTTTGCCCAACAATCGATGGAAATCTTCAGATTGTTCCGCTTCGTCGGCAAAGAACGTATCGAACAGCATGAGCAACCAGGCATGTTACATCAGTCCCGTGTCTAAGCTTCAGCCAATACTACGAAAGTGAGTCAGGCAAACAACCATGCACTCGCCTACGCGAACACAACTTTGTCCTTCGACGAGCTGGCCTAGGTCGTAAATCCGGTACCACCACCCATAGACAGGTCGCAAGATAACGCAAATTTGATGGTACTAATTAAATTTGAGTAACGGTCAATTCTCGAATGATTCGTTCAATAGCCCCAATTATTGCTTCAAGTTCACGAAAACAGTGGGGATTGCTAGATTTATAGACAAAATGGGGACATTGTCAAACGTTCATGGAATAAGATAAAGAAATTTATGACTTTTCTTGCGCATGTGTGCTTTTCGTGCGTCTATCTATAGTCACGGGTTTTGCAACTGGGATGTCTTGGTTAAACAAATTGACCTAGTATGCTGTACTATACTGTACTGAAGCTTGAGCGAGTTATATACAAGCTTTGAGCCAAAAAGTACACTACCGCTACAGTTCTGGTAAACAGAGGTGAAAAAGTGGGACGAGAGACGTGTAAAAATATGAGTTAATTACTAAGTGCATTAGAAAGTGTAGAACGAACACTTCCCTTGTCAGCGTCTATTGCCGACAAATCAGAACAGAAGTGGCATAGTCTTCTTATATGAAAAGAGAGAAATTTCAACTTGCGAGAATCGGTTTGGGTATGTAAGAACTAGCAAAGGTTACTTTCAGGTGTGATACCTAAGTACTTCGCATGGCTGACCATGCTCGGATGGAAATGGGGAACGATTTGGAGTAAAAATACATTCAAGGCATTTTTCGGGATTAAGATTAGACCGGATAAAGTGGAATATGAAGTGAGGTGGGATAGGTTTGTATTATATTCAACCAGTTCTGAATGATTAGATACAAAAACAGATTTGGCGATATCGTCGGCATACTTAAAATGTCGCACAGGAGGGGGATAATAGGTAGGTCATTAATATCGGTCCAAAAATAGGGTGATAGGACAGCACCTCGGACTATTGAGTGATGCGATTGACTGTCTTTTTCGTAATTTACCATATTGATATGTTTGCGAAAAGTAATCATCGAGCCATTGAAGAAAACGAGTGAAACAAGCAAACGATTGGAGCTTGTTAAGTAAAAGAGAACGGGGCACCAAGTCAAGAACGGAAGAATAATGAAGAAATACATAGAGCACATATTTGGCTTTCTCGTTAAGGAGCATACCAATGAAACGAAATAGAGAAGAAACGACATGCAACGTAGAGCAGTTATGTTTGTATGCAAACTGATAAGTATCATCGGGGGTGGTATGGGATAACTGAAGGCGATGCAGAACTGATCGCTACATCAAATTCACACCAGTGGAAGTAAGAGCAATTGGTCTGGAACTCTTCACTTTCGGGCCCTTTGACGTTCCTTTTGGGATGGGAGTAACTCTGTCTAAGCACCAGGAATCCTGAATAATTTGGTGCTCGAGTGAAAGATTGACTGTGCGTAAACATGTGACACAGTGGCACAGCACCGCGTTTAACAAGGATAAGACTCAAGTTGTGTGGACGACGTACGGTCAACACCTTGAGAGAACACGTATTTGTGCATATCACTAGAGGTGATCGGATCAAACAAAGGCTGGATGTTTGGAGAACTGGAATCAGTATAACTAAGGTATGTGTCAGGCGAAGAATAAACAAATGCAGCATTCAATTTTTAAATATCAATAGACGAAAAGGAAATCACTTTATTCTGCCTGCCCAGTAGATTGGTTCCACGCCACATCAATTTACAGTTCCTCGTCCCCAAAAAATGACTTGAATGAAAGAAATTCAACTATCTTACTTTACTGTTGATTAGAAAACGATAATTATTGCATTTTAGCTCTCCTGTCACATTGAAATGCACGCTTCTATTCACGATGAAGGAGTTTAAGAAAAAGTGTTTATATTCTGCCATGTGAAAAAAACAAAGATATCACAGGGAAGCATATGTAAAAAACACAGTTGAAGACTTCTGCCTGAGATGTCATGTCAGACAATCTGGTTGTGTTCAAAGGCCAACAATCGGTAACTACTTCAAGAGACCCTCTAAACAATGCAATATTGTCTGGGGAAAGATTTCGCTGATGAAACATGATGCGTTTGAGTAAATCTTAGGTCTGAAAAAGATTAGGTTGTGACCACCAGTGCTTTGGGGGAAAATTTGATAGGTAGAAAATGTGTCAGCATGATTTTTGAGTATGTGGTCTAGATGGGAGGTTCCTCTAGTTGGTTTAATAATCAGGTCACTGAGATTTGGACAGTATAAAGAGTGCAAGCGGGCTTGGTTAAAGTCACCAGCTATTTGGTCCAAGCTGGCAGCAAGAGATAGGGATATAACCGGTCGGAAATGATGATTAAAAACTATCAATATCTTATAACCCACAGTGGGATGCAATATATAAATTAGTGGTGGCGATGAAAAGGAATTGAGCGACTTTGGGGTCACAGACGACAGTCAAGCAATCAACGCCATTTTTCAATACCTAAAAGGTAATTTGCACTTGCCGCACTACTTAGAATTGATGTAAATAATCACACCGCTTCTTCCTACATAATTGTTTACTCTTTCGCAAGCGGACGAAATTATCCAGTTGGACCACGGAATCGTCCAAATCACCACTGAGCCATGACTTCTGAAGACACAGCGGGTGCAAAATTCCCTTCGCTGGAGCAGGCATGGTAAATATGGAAGCTTTCCAAACTCAGAACAGTCACTGTTACTCACAATGGTAAGTACAGTCATCTTACCAACCGGCGTTTGCAGTATTTGTGCGTTTGACTAGCGACTGGCACTCCAAACATGGCAGTATGGTTTTTCATAACAACATCCTTAATTTGTAACATGAATTAATTTTGTAAATAGGTAAAGCACTCATATTTATCAGTTGGGTATATAAATTCCAGACTGCAAAGATAGCGAGTAATTGTAGCGCAGCCATTCAAGGGGCGCGCGATACGCAGGATTATTCGTTCCCCCCTCTACTTAGCTGGTGAGACCACCTTTACGTTATCGAACGCGATCGCGTGACCTATCCGAGCACAGTGCTCCAGATGTGTGACCTCGGGTCAGCGTGTCGGAGGGCAAGCTTGTGTTCGTGTAGGCGAGTGTGCTTGAGTTTGTCTGTTTCACTTATATAGTGTTGATTGCAGCCCGGGACACAGGATTCCGTAGATTACATCTGATCGTTCGTGCTGTTCGACTCGATCTCACGGTTACTGCTGGTTTATGGGTTATATTCAATCCCAACGGTTGGAGTATACTTTCGGCATAGGGTAGCGCTATCCAAATTCCCTCTTTCAAGTGTGTTGTTCATTTTTCATCTCTGAGGCACGCGTTGATATATATATATATATATAAATATGCATATTGGCCTATGCTCTGTATCCTGATTGATACTCTGATAATTGAAAATCTAATTACCTAACAGCCTGCTCATATTTGACGTGTAGAACATTGTCCTGCTAATACATTTAAAGTTTCCATATTTTGCCACAAATCAAATGATTCACCTTTTGGTGCCTCCAGCATAGTTAACAAGTCTCATGTCCAAGCACTGGTCAATACTTAAGAGATTTATTGGACACGTCCACTTTTATCAAGTTTCGGTACGGATCGAAAAAAGAAAACAGCAAGAACGAAAATATTGCCTAAAAATCGCATCGAGGTGGACACTTATCACAGCTAATTCACCGATCACCACTTACTTTTCACGTCAATGGAGCGAATGCTGGTGCTTGTCGTGACGCGTTTAGCGTTGGATGATCCCGGATAGCTTTGGATGAGAGTGATTCGCGTAATCACTAACAAACCGCTTTTGAATATGCTCGGCGTTTTGTTGTGCTAATTTACGGTTCTTTATGCCCATGCATTGTGTCAGTGTAATTGCAAGTGAAGTGGAATACAGTGATGAGTGAGGCAGAACTGAATTGTCAGTCATATATTCCTTGGTCCAGATCCATTCTACAAGTAGAGGCAACAGGTCGAAGTTGAGCCGCTGAAAATGTGCGATACAGAGCTGACATTAACTTCTGGTGAGCTCTTGAAAGACAATTTGATGTAGACCTCTTTATGGGGAACAGTTGGAGATGGGTTGCCCGTTGGAGACTGTTTACTAAGGGTATCAATAAATGTTTTTAGAAATCCGTTTCCTAGTAACTATTTCTTTAGGAATTGCTTCCTTTAAGAGTACTTCTGAGGGAAACATTTTTCTGGCTTGACGGAATAGAAGTTTTACTAGTCCACGTTTGTAAATGATGAGCGAGAAAATATGGAACTGCAGATACTGACCGCCCCATGTTGCTTTTCGGTGAACAGAACATTGTAACGCACCAGTGAAACGCCTAATAATTATGATATCCAAAAATGATAAGAAATCGTTGGTTTCTGCTTCAAGTGATACGGTGAGATGTAGATGAATGGAATTAAATTGTTTCAAAAGAAACTCAAAATGTTCACGCTCCGTAAGAATAAAAATATCATCCACATAATGTTTGTATAGAGTGCATTGCGAACTACCATGGGCAAGGTCTTTTTCAGTTGTTCTTAAAAGTTTGTCTGCTAGATTTGTGTCTGAAAGACTGCCCATGGCTATCTCATCTATCTGTTTGTATGTGACTCCTTCGAATTCAAAACGAATGTTTTCAGCACAGAAGAGTACTAGTTCTTCTCTGTATTCAAAAAGGATAGCATAGGATAAATTAACTGAAAAAATGTGATCAGATAAACAATCAAATGTTTCATGAAGAGGAATATTGGTAAAAAAAGAAGTGCACACCTACGGAATACATCTTCCAAGCACTTTGATATTTCAAAAGAATATTTTAACGAATGATGTGTAACAGACTTAAGGATGGGATTTTAATATCTACCAACCATCGAGCGGGTTTATGATATGGCATAATCTTAATACACGTAATTGGTCTGAGATGAGTCCCGGGCCTATGAATTTTAAGCGAGCTTCAAGTTTGTGGTGTTTTTGTCTCCATTAGTTTCAGCTATGTTGCCATCTAGTAACAGAATATGTGATTTTCTAGCTATAAGATTTTCAACAAGGTGATACTTCTGCTGGTGTCTTCTCTTTTTGAAACGTGCGCTCGTTGCTCAGTATTTCTTTTATTTTGTTTGCCTAACTGCTATTGGTCATGATCACTGTACCAGATCCTTAGTCAGGCCTTAGGAATCTGATATCCGACATCTGCTTCGGTTCTTGTATTGCCTTGAATTGTTCGGCAGTTTTGCCGGATCGAAGCCTTAAAATGCAAATGAGGAATATCAAGTATTTTCTCACGGAACCACCAGTCGTTTTCGTGTTTGTGCAAATTTGGTGAATATCAGGTTGCTTATTTGTTTAATCGGATGTATCGCAAACACAGGTGATGTTTTTTTTATGGTATTGAGTTCATTAATTTTTCGATTGTTACTTTTTTCTTTTGCAGAGTTGGTTTGGAAAATTTTTCAAATTCGATTCCGTGCACTAAGTTGAGATTACGCAAAAGACCAAGAAATCTTGGTTGTGTTTCAATGAACTTGTTTATTAGAGTCAGTGTGGTCTCCATGTTAGATGTCAGTTCACTTGCCTTGTAGATGATCCGTTGTTTTAAATTCGAATAGTCCATGTCTATCTGTACGCGTTTGTCCACTGGGAATCATCAACCCAATGTTCTTTATGCACACTTAGTTGTTTTACTTCAGCAATTGAGAAGATCAAACGAAGCATGAACATCTCGCGACATGTGTCTTCTTTCGGTTTGGATGCAATTAACCAATCGTCTTGAATCCTGTTTGACCATTTCAAGTCTGTGAATCACGAAGCGAGGTGCTCAAAGCGTGAACAACAACGGTCTTGTTGATGGTGGGTCGTAAATCTGGTTTAGCTGCTCGTGAAATTGTGAGCTGCATTTGGAGATCAACTTAACGTTTTATTATTTGCGATGCATAATCATGCTATCAAGTCACATGCGGCAGAGTAGATTTGCTGAAATCAGTTCTCTGCGAACCCATTGGACTTATTGGTTGCACTTGACCGTAAAAACAATAAGAAGTTGATGAGGGTGGTGATGCACTGAGGCACGTTTGCCACTTTGCCTATTGGTATTAAATTCATAACCGACCTGCTTAGAGTATATTACTTATTGTTGTGATAAATCACAACGGAGAAGGGTTTGATTTCTGAAAATTTCCCAAAGAAAGAGCCGCATGCATAAAACTTTTCCGACATTCAAAACTGCTTCAATGAGCTTGCCCTCTGAGTAAGTGCTTCAAATGTAATAATCCGTCGGATTTTGTGATTCTCGTTGAACAGCTAATCTAGTATTCTTAAATTTTTAAATGTGGTTCATCTGACCAACTGATTATTACCCCAGTTTGGTAAAGCAATTGCTCTATATAGACTATTTGGTAGTTTTACGTCCCGAACTTCTCAAATGTTTGCGTACTGTTCACTGTGAAACAGATCATGTGCAACACAAGAACTAGGCGATGATTTTGCGATCGAAGCCGCGAGATGTTCAAGTAATGTGAACTTCGTTTTAATTCACATATGAAAACGACTAACTGCTAAATGTTACCAGAGATTAGCTTCTGGATATTTGATGATCTCTGGCAAGTGATTCAGATTTTGATCATACATTAGGGGTAGAATATTGGTGTCCCTTTCAGGAAATTTTCTCCCACTCGATGTGCTTGCACAGTAAACTACTGAACGTTTTGAACTTTGGACAATGCACAAGAGCTAAGATGCAGCAATTACATCTATCATTAAGAAATTCACTTGGTGTAATGATGAGGAATATGAAGATTTGACTATTTCGGGCATAGACCTCACAGTGCCAACATAACCTTTTTACTGATTTACTCTTGGGAAAACGTTTATAATATAAGAAAAACCAACTTATACTACCTAAGCGAACAACAACCACATCATTTGAATTTTAGGCAAACTGTTGCATTTATTTTCTTGTGTCTCGCGACTCCAATATACAATGAGAGTAACTGTGTGCAGAAGATCACATATGCGTGCAGTTTGTGTGCAGTGAATGCTGCTCAACACAGGCGTCCCGCGTCGTGGGAATATCAACTAGGAGTCTTGCAGTTCACGGCAAATTCATTGAACTGCGTGATCTGCAAACTGACATCATTTCAGCTACAAAAGAATGGTTGATGCGATCACAACTAATCTGTCAACTGAATGAATTAAATCATGCATCACTACTTCTAATGCTATTGAGATTCCGAATGCTGTGGACTGCCTCTAAAAGCTCGTGATTGGTTGGACAGCGTTGGATGGTCGTATCCAGCTTGCGACGATGGTGTTCGCACCCATCGTATACAGGTAAGTTTTACGCAGAGTTTCTCAGCGGTCAGCAGTATTCTGTCTGGTAGATCCCACACACGATTGCTGTTTGATCTATGGATTAGCACACCATAATGACAATAGCCAAGCAATTTAATACACATTTACACTACCCCACGGATTTCAGGTCACAGTTCATCTTCTCTGGATGGTGCGGAGTTCATCCCGCGAGTGAGCGAACTTATCACACAATCACTAATGGTTTCTATCTGCTTTGAGCGCGAGAATGAACCAAGAGAATATAATACATTTAAATTCATTTCAGTTGACCGGGGTCTCTTTCTCTTCTCGAAAGTCATCTGTTTTC
>UZAN01041248.1:23151-34477 GCA_900618425.1 Echinostoma caproni | reverse complement strand
GTCTAACTCCAATGCTCACCTTTCATGTCAACCATCTTAAGAGATGAATTGTTTAAACTTTTATACTAGCCTTTGCCCTATCTTTACATAGAAATTCGTTTACACGGAAATGGGAGCACACAAAATCTGTGGTTTACATGAGTTCTGTGCATGCATTCATCTTTACAAATTTACAGAGATTTAGAAATTATCCAAAATAATGCACTTTTCTTCCACCATGAAATTTTTCACGCCCCGCCTCAAAACAATTACGTTTTGTGATTGAGTTGAAGGTACACTGGGGTGGTGTACTTCGCGATGCGTTTTCATCCACTTATCCGCACATATCATCCACACCTCACTCGCATGCCAGTCGTTCACATGCGTACACCCAATTCCATTGTTCGAAACAAATTGGGCTCTAAGAGATGTATGTGGACAGCGATACCCGTTGGTGAACACAGAGCTCCGATGGAATATCCAACTTGCCGAGGCGCATGAGAAACGAAAGAAAAATAAGTGAAACAAAAGAAATAAGCTTGTTATTTCGGGTCAACCAGACGATTGGTTGAATCATGTTGCTCAAATACACGCACGGACATCGTGTATTCTCCATCAAACAGCTTGTCACAAAACAAATTTGTGAGTGTGCTGGAGCATAGATCATTGTCGAGTGCACAAACGCACCAACTGAACCAAGTGGACAGACCTAACATCCTTCAGAAGAGCCGACTCCATCTAACAGACGAGTTAGCGTTTTTTTCTTTCTCGGATGAGCGTGGAACCACAAGTTGATTTACGACAATATCTCGGATTTATCCACTCTCGATGCGCTGTTCACATGGGGGATTCCATGTGCGAATATCAATCGTGTCCCACTAGTGCGACCGACGATGCAGGGCTTATCAACTTCATCATTTTCATCAATGAGTTCGAGTGGATTCGGATCTAACTTTAACCGCAAGATTTACGATTGTTGGGTGGGTGCTTGGAGGCAATCGAGATACTTCAGACTACACACTTTCTCCTCCTGTAGGTGAGATCGCAAGCCCTTCTTCAACTCCATTCGAATAAAACGGTTTCAGAATCAGAACGTTTAGGTATATGTTTACTTGTTTACGTATTAACATACCGACTTCAGTTGGTCCCAGAGTCTTTAGATCACTGACTGAATTTAAAGAAATGCAAATAGAATTATTACATTGTAATCATTTTCATCACAATGGAAATACCTATGTGGATATTTGCGTTCGAAAGCACCTCAATCCGAGCACTCTTCGTTATTCAAACCGGGGTTCAACCAGCTGATTTAGATCCTATCGATGGAGATAACATTATAAATGGGCAAGTTCGGTGACCAGCCGAAGTGTTGTTCATTGCAAGAGCGACATGGTTAGAGGTTAAATTGGGTTGCACTGAACATAGTATATAATGCCACACACAAACTGGTCACGGTTTCGTGAATTACTCTGAATCAGTGACCAAACAGTACCTTGGTCTGTATGCCCATTCTGTTGCTACAATATTAAGTTCAGTACTGTATTACGAGATGTTTTGTGTATTATTGAATAGCAGGAGAATCCATCGATCATCTCCTTGTGCATACATCAAGCATACTATGCATTAGTATAGTGAGAAGTACTTCACTACTCTAAGAAGTCCAACATCCAGCACTTCAGAGTAAAGCAAAACTCGGCCTAACAATTCAAAAATATTATCCGTGGTGGTTTCAGTCTGTACCAGATGGTTCATCAAGAAAAGGATAATAAAACGGTGAAATATGCTTCGTACCGTCTCACTTGGCGGTCTAATATATATCGCGTTCATGACCATTGCCAATCTCAGTCATGTGAGCTACTCACGTGGTAATTGGTTGATTCTCAAGGTTATTGTGCTGTTGAAGTAGAGTCAGTCTTGTTCGGGCGCACCTGGTATAGCATTCTAATATTTGGGTAAACGTTGCCTGAGTCTGATGAAGCATTGGGTGAGCCAATGCTGGCGTCAGTTTGAGTGATTTATATGGCCAATCAGGTGTTGGATTATACTCAGTTTGCTTTGCCTGATATACATTTTACACAAATCATGCATATTTAACACATGCTTGCTTACATATGTTCCGAATGGAACGTTTCCTGGAGAAAAATCGATCATTTCAAATTCAATATATGCTATGCCTAGCCAGTGTAACGTACTCAATAGGTGCAAATGGCTCGCTAACTTTACTGTTTCATCGATTCTATTGGAAGCCTGTATGATTAGGGCTTCAATCGTGCAATACACAACGTCCGATAGCTTAGTTTACCAAGTCATACTAATGAAAAGTAGCTCATTGTAACAATAGCTATCATCTCATCTCACATTCGCCGAAATTAGGGACATTATAGCCTGTTTTTAAGGGTATCAAACAGTGGAAATCTGAGTTTCAGACATTCGCTTTCATACTTTTAATTTATTCTGTAAGTGACAAGTGAATAGATTTATGGACAGCTGGGTTAAAGGTTGAGTCACTATCACCGCCATGCTCCGGATGAAGGTTTTCCTAGATTTTTCTGGTAGACAGCTTCACCGACATCCGGTTTGATACCAAATGTTTTCTATGATGGTCTTGTGATACTTGTCGGGAACAATTCCAGAGCTTAGGTTTATGACTACCATAAGCAGTTATTAAAAACAAAAGAGGCTGATTAACGTTTGGAAAAAAACGGAGTCATAATCAATGATTTGTACTGTTGTCTCCATCTAAGCTACCTTTGGTAGCCAACAAGAAAAAACGCTGAACACAAATAAACCAAAACGATTATTCGATAAACTCACTGTAGCAGTTCCAATTAATCGAAAACCAGTCAACTAAAAGTTTGATTGACGCCTTAGAAATTGGTAGATAACAGAAGCACAAACACCGCACTGTAAATTGTGATGTCGTTGTACAGCACAGCATGTGCCGAATCAAACGCATTTTCTGGTGAGGGCACAGCACTGTCACTGAAATACGAGACTCCCATTTCATAATTCGAGGGTCTGAACCAAAAACGGATATGAAGAAACACAGTTCTAATCCGATCCTGAGCCCACCAGTTTTAGGTCAGCACATTTATTTAGATTTATGCCATGGTTAATCGGATAGGTGGTGACCAGAAAATAGTTGGAGTTTTATTCCATGCAATCCCGTTGTGTAGGGTAGTTCTAAACCCTGTCAATGGAAATGGATGGGAAGAAACCAGAGAATTTCGGTGAAGTTGGTCCCCCTAACTTACCCATGGTTTCAAATGCTACATCCCTTTTACATCCACTCATAAGTCCGTTCTCTCCCCCGTGCACTCCCACCAAACCACCTGATTATCACAACCCTCCTCCTACTTTCGACTTCTTCCATAGGTATTTCTTGAAAATGACCACACGGAACAAGTGGTATGGATTGATGTGTGTCGACAATTGGGAATGCGAGTAAGCCATGACGAATTACTCTATCGGTTGGCCATTCATCGCAAAGTATTCTACGATGAGAGTATCAGCGCCGAGGATTATCAGTGAACCATCATCGTGACATGTTCCGTACTCCCCCTCCCCCACCGTTCGCCCCGCTACCGGACAACAACCATCAAATCCAGATCCCGAATCCCGATATCCAGCTGATTTGTGACCATTGGCTGGTTCGCCGTGGGAGGATTGGACGGATCGAGTTTTATTCACCCGTCTACATTTTGCGCTTTCTGCGAAGCTATCCATGACCGCGTTCTCGACAAAACGCACAAATCGGTGTCCAGGATGTTCAGGAGGATGCTCTCCTTCTCGTATCCATCTTTTATTCAGCTACACAATGGCCTTTAAAGCACATTCATTATTGGTCACTGTTTCATCTTCATGGTTTCGGCCACAGTTACAGAAATGTAACACAGTTGCTCACATAGATTGCAAAATATACAACCAGTCGAACAGTGCAAACTTCGTTTTATTTTAGTTTATTTTTTTCAGCTCCGGTAAATTCTGAACGCAGAATTGACAGGACGAGGGAATCGATGTGTCAGTTAACGTTTACTTTTTCAACTTGGACGATAATACATAATATGGTGATAATCAAGCGGTTTAGGTTGCCAGCGCAACCTGGTTCCGGGTTTTATGTTCTATCTCTGACACCGGATTTGGTTAGTAGATCGTTTTTGTGGTGCTAAGCTCAAGATAGCACGAATATCACATTCGCGGTTTTCCACTACAGATTTAGGTCAATGGGTTTAACAACTAACATCCCCGTTGCTATGAGGTCATCCATTACAATGTTAGTAACAGAATAGTAATTGAGTCTAAACGAATATATTCAGTGGGTTCATTTCTTGTTTTCTTACTTCGTGTAAATAGTATACTCGCTACCAACTACTCACCGTGAACTGGTATTGCTATTGGATTATGTATGACGGAACAAAACAAACTACCGGTAATGATTACACTTCCGGAAGGACAACATGCCCTGGAGAAACTTTAGTGAGGTGGTGCTTGGTCTACACGCGTTGATATAAAGTGGAAATCGGAGAGTGCGGGAATGTTCCAATGCCGCCAAAAGCCATGTAGCAGAGTACTCTTGGTCTGTCTGTACATCAAAACAAGCAATCGACTATAATCGGCTTTTAAAGGGGCTGATTCACCGGGTCTGTGGTAAGTGTGTTTTGGTAATCGTTTGTGTTTGTGACGTCAGGCATGATGTTGTTTAGATTAGTTGAATTCCATGCAACCCGACAGGGCTCATGAAACAAATAGACACTACACGAACGCATGTGTGAAAGCGAGAGAGATTCGGGTTCATGTGTAATTTTGTGGTAGTGTCCATTTCAGTCCGACAGAGTTCCATTTATTCAGTAGGAATTGATATTCCACTCGATACACGACGCAAATGGTTGGATTGTGAAGCAGCCAAAACGATCGACACGGTGTTACACACATTGTGTCAGTGGATTGTCTATAGCTAACCAACGTCAATTAATACCTTATTGTTAGTCATTAGAATGAAGGGGTTGACTAGGGTGAGTTATTAGGGTGGAGGATGTCTGCCGTCTGTATAAGCAACTGGTTTGTCTGTTTGTAGTGATGGGTATGTAAAGAGTCAGAAATGAAGACAACAGATGCGTATTTCACAACTGGTGAGTGCCCACTAATAAATGCAGCCGAGGAGAAGGCGGTGAGACAGCAAAACGAGGCAGAGCGAGAAATTGGAATCCTAGGACTGTACCCAGAAACCGTGCTCCGGAAGGAGTATCAAGATTAATCGATTTATATACGTGCATAATGTGTAAATAAGAAATATTGTGATCAAACCGAAGACTTCGAAGCGTTTTCCTGCAGAAGACTGTATGAATCTGTAATTTACATTAGATAACAGAATCACTATGACAACATAGGAAAGAGAAGATAAAAAACACAACTAGTGAACTGGAAAACAATTTTCCGGGGTAGGGTTAAAATTTTGCTTCATTTAATGCTTTCTTATTGCTTTAAAGCAAATAAACGCTATATGTGAATGAAAGTAATATGCGTCTGATGGAGTTAAGAATCTGAAAAATAGTTCGTCTATGATTTTTGCCTTGGTTGGTTTAAACCAGATTACTATGATTATACTGGACAACATTTACTAATCAATCACAGTTTGGCTACCCCGGTTTCGGGGAATGCATCAGGGCTTGCTTGAGATATTCGTGATGAAAAACTCGTTAGGTGTTTTCACGTAAACACGCCCCCATGGCACGCCTGGTAATAATCATACCAGGCCTTTATTTGGCAAATTTACAGTGGTTCGTTCAGTTTTCATGAAGTGAGGTGTGATCGTTCATAGATCAACAGTTTAAAGATAAAGTTTGTGTTGGAAAGAGAAGCGGTGAGGCCCAGCTTTACATGGTACCTGCGCACACACACACACACACTCGATCCGCTTCAAACTGTCCTATTTGCATTTGGTTCCCCGCGCACTCACCGAGTGCCTTCACGAAACCTTACTTCTTCGAACAGCTGTGACCACTGGTGGTTAAAACATGACACAATGATTACAAATGTTCACAAATCCAATTTAGAATTAGCGATTAGCTGGTTTTAGAGAAATCTTTTACAAAATGCTTCACATTTTTCTTGAAATCGTTCGCCACGACTCACCGGTAAGCGAAACGATACACGCGAGAAGAAGCAGAAAGACCGAAGTAACGAAAAACGACAAACCTATTTTTTGTGCTAAATCAAGTTGGTCCGTGTCAGGTTACGGGGAAGATGAATTTGCGACAACAAGGTGATTTACGCCATACAATGTTTGACATAAGACATAAGCAGTTATCGATTTTTCTTCCCCAAATCACAGCGCACGAACTGAGTGATTGGAAACCTGTAACGAATGGATCAGCCATGAAAGCTAGCAATCACTATTTTCACCTTGATGCCAGTGTTCGGTTCACAGTGGGCCACTATTGGAACTGTTGTTTCTATACCAACCGGATGCGATTCAGAAGTGCGCAAAGTTACATGGTATTTGTGTGTGGTATGAATATTGTTGTCTGTTTGAATATGTTCGGCAGGATTGCGCCAATGCGGATGAGGATGGAAGTTATTATTTTCTACCATTGAATATGGATACTGAAAAATAGAATACCAGAAGAACACATTCTTGGTGGAAGATCGGGTAAAAACTTTCGGTGATATATATATATATATATATATATATATATGAGAAAATACAGTGTTCGCGCAAATCCGTGACATAGTCCCAATAAGAGCATTGAGGCAATGGTAAATACTGTATTCATGGTCTCGTCCACTTGGTCAAGACTTGTCAACTGTCCAGTGAGATAGTTCACGAGCGAAATGGAAGCAAGCCGAAAGAATAAACTTCTGATGTGAAAGAATACGTGGTAGAAAATATAAATTCACCATTCTATTTTCAGATTAACCGTAGGGGACCGGAATCGACAAAGATATTTTCTTGCCCGGGTGTTAACAGATTTAATTACTTGCTGTAATGCATTTGATTTGTAATTCGGACTTATTTCCAGCCCCTGCGGGACTCGAATCTTTAATCAACCCGAGGTAATTTGAATTAGCATTGTGTAGTCCAGGACCAACCTCTCAAGTGATATCATCGTTTATTCAATGCATTGTTTTAACCTATGTTCCCGTCCTGACTCAGTGTTCCATTGTTAGGGTCGAAACAAGCAAGGTACCACCGATTTATTTACATAATTTTATTGGAAACTTCAAAGCATTATTCGTCTTCATCTTTCCACTGAACTTTTCTATTCAACAAGTAATCGGTTTTCTGTTCGACCCAACGCAAACGGTGCTATATAACAACACAGCACTATGCGCGAATTTGAATTTGTTTGATAGTGACAATAGCTTTGGGATTCGTGGACTCTGTGGAGCATATTCCATTGTTCCTGTCCTTACTGGGACTCGGACCTTGAATCTGAGGACTCGGAGTCGAAATACTTAATCCCCGGAATGTGGAATCAACAGTGAATGACGACTCCATGGTGCATGCCAAAATTATGCGGAGAGCCTATTCTTTTCTATCTGATTTCGCCAAAATAAGTTTGTATCAGAACCGAAAGTGGACACTTTTCGCAGGATATTAGCATGTCTTTAAATCCCCTCTTTCTGACGTAAAACAATCAGGCCAATCGATGGAGTTGGTAACTCTTGTTAAAAAGACATTTACACGTGGACAAGGACTTGTAAAAGTAGAAACAAAATGTGCAATCCATGGTAAGTTAGCCGATTACGACTGTAAACTCTGGACGCAGTAAACAGTATAATGTAATCGGATTACTGAAGCTGCACTAATTGACAAAATTGTTTCATTGTGGTTACGTAATAATGATTAGAAAGTGGAAGAGGGATTAATTACCTGTTTGATTGAATGATGGTTTCCAATAGGTGACCCCAAGTTCCCCGTGATCACTGGTCCTTCAGGCATGGGTTGCGTCATCGAATTCGCCGGCCACTTTGGAACCTTTTGAACCACAAAATGTTCAGTAATCTCGGTGGGATTTGAACTCACGCATGGACACGCCAGCGCTTCGAAATAATGCACGTTCTGGTCTTTTCACATGAACTAATCAAATATAACACCGTTATTCTCGATTACCTGGAAACAAATAATTGAAACAAATCATCTAGTCCCAGATTTATTTTCATGGTTCCGCTTCATTCTAATCAATCTAATCGGTCATTACCTGGTGGATTCTATATACCTCTATGAACTGAGTGGGTTATCTAATGTGAAACCATTAGTGTTTCCGGTTTGGCCTCATAACTCAAATGAGAGGGAGGTACTCTGTTCAAAAACGTAGGTGATGTTCATCAATGAGTTCGAATTCCACTGGGTCTACTCAGCTATTTATAAGTCAAAACAAAAGACATCTGTATACTGAAATCCGTGAACTATCATAATTGAAATGTGTTCGGCCATTCGTTCTAATAGCTATCAGCTTTGTCTACCTTCAGATTTTACAAGCTCTTCAAGATCACTCACCTCAGAGAACCCGGCATTCCCGACCGGTGGTGCGTTGTGGAATACCTGGCATGCCCTGTTGTGATTTGACCTCACGCGGTTCGATGGCCTTGGCCTGTCCGACACAATGGTGTGCAGAACGATCTCGGTCAACTGATTGATGCATTGGATTTCGAACTTCCGCCTTCGGACTTACTGTACACTGTACAGCCAGTGAACCACTCTCAACAAACAAAACGAACCGCCCCCCCTCCCCGCGCATGCTCCCGAAAACGTTAAAACGTTACACTGTCCAATTCCGGTGAAATTGAATGGGCTAACTCGATCAAAATAATCGAAGAATACTTGTTCCATGTATGTGTAATATTTCATGTACAATCTTATACAAAACAGAGGTACCATTTGAATTTGTGGAATGCGTCCAGTGATCATGCTGAAGAAGGTTTTCGGGGGAGAATTAGTTTGATATCGATCCACTAATTCAGTGCGTGATTGTATCAGCATATGAATGAATGTGTCTTGTAATTGAAGGTCCTCGTATCTCTCGACTGGGGAGAGGGGATAAAAGGAAAGTGATGTTCAGTGAGAATGCGTAAATATTAGTATATATATAGTGTTTGAATTTCACCAACACCACTCCAATTTGTGAAATCGATAACCTTTGAAATGGGTTCGTTATCCCTCCCCCTTTCTGATCTGTTTCGTTGCAACGTCCAATAAATTAAAGGATTTAAAACAATAGTAGGATCGGATTGGAACACCTTACCATGAAAACATTTTACAGATTCTTCAAGATGAATCTGTGATAGTTGCATTGGTTTGGTTGGAGTGACTATGCGATTTTGGTCAACAAGATCTGAGTTACCTCGCCTCAGACGACCAACTCGCGTGATTATGAGTTTGGGAGAACCATGGAAGCTTCCAGTCCAGGTTATCAATGAAATCTTTTCGAGTTGATCAATGGCTTCAATGAAACCAACAAAACCAACAAAAACGGTCAACGAAGTATCATTGAAGTACAATATCCCTGGTTTTGTAACCTTCGCTGTTCACAAAATTCTGACATATTTATATGGCTTCCTTCTGGAGGAAATCTGTATGATGAATTGCCTTCGTTTCCTGTTGGGGACTGTTTCCAAGATCAATGTTAAAAAGGTTCATTAGACTACGTAAGGTTCAACCTTTCGGTGCGAAATGTTTGATGCAACAAGATTTAGTAGAGTCTTCTGTTTCATCTTATTATACACTTCTCTACTTCTTCCAGATTCTATAGCAAACGGGACATACAAAATCGGGTTCGTTAGATTTGAATCTCCTCATCAATGCCACAAACCTTCAATGAACTCGTCACGGACACACGACGAGTCAAGTCAAGCAATTGCCTCATTTCACACGCGTGTGCAGGTGAAAAGTTTGCGACCATTAGATGTACTGTGTACGGATTTAACTCAGTGCTGCAAAGAACTCACCGAAACTACATTCCGGATCCCTCCACAATGGAAGATATGGGAATATGATTAAGTTGTATGCTTTTGTACGCGCTTGAAGTTGTTTATACTTCGAGCGAGTAGGAGAGATTACGACATATTTAACAGTGCTGGGATGAGAGTGTGACAGTCAATATCTCATGATCAAACTTATCCCAATAAAGAATGTTTTGGGAGACAGTATGACGAATGCCGTGAGTAAACCGAAAGATATGAACCAATTTCTGAGTGATATGGATATTGACGAGACAAGTTTTTCGTAATAAAGCGAGAAAAATCACTGGGAAGGTGGATATCCAGTTTGGTGAATTGCAAGCATATACGAATTGTTTTTATAAATTTTTAGGTTGTGGATTAGAGTTTGAGACAGACGGCATAAAAGAAGACTCTTTAGTTCACATTGTATTGCTTGGTAGGTTGAACTCTTATGTTTACAGTAGGAAACATTCAATATCCTCAGTGGGATTCGAACCCCTTTGACGTTTTGTGGAAGTCCCTATTGATATGCTCATATCCGATAAGAGAACGGTTCAGAATAACACCAGTGTTTTAATCGATGTTCCCGATTGAGAGGTTTGTCGTCAACCAATAGCGACTGGCCCGTCTCAACAGGGTCGGAGTATGATTTGCCGCTACGGAGAGAAACTAGAACACCAACACATTTAGATGGATTCGTAAAAGGTTTGTGCGCGGGAAACCGCCAGTAAAGTGGTGAGATAACTAGCATATTGTCAAGGCGGACAGCTTTATTGATATATGGTGAGCCCAAATAGCCTCATCTGCATATTTGATCAGCGGCGCACCATTCGAAACAGGCATAGAGGGTTGAGTAGTTTTTTGTTTTGCTTTACTTCCCTTTGTTGAATATGTATTGGTACAATTTTCGAGAAGCGGGAAGCAGTCACTAAAGGAGTTACCTTGCAACAAGTAAAGATACAAAGTGGCTCCCTGAAGAACCCCTGATTCGGAATTCAGGCTAAGGAGGTTTGATCACGTTAGCGTGTAAACTGTTATCGACAAGAAAAGTAACCTTTTAGGAGGGTTTTAATAATAGATCTTAAAGAATACAAAGAGGCTTATCTCTGTCAACCATTCCAAAGGCATAACTGATAGGGGCCAGAATTAAATACTCAAACGTAAACGAATTACGCATGAAATCTCTCTATGTCAGTCCCTACTGCTGAAACTATTTATTACCTATATTACTTATGGCCACAAGAAAAGCGATAATTGTGAAATCGGCGACCAGTTGCTGATCTGAAGCGATTATCATACCTGTGCACACACAACATACAATTTAAATTTAACGACGAAGTTTATCGTCAAATAGCTGGGGTAGTAATAGGGTCTCCCATGGGTCTACGTTTCGCAGATGTCTTCA
>UZAN01041247.1:36334-61350 GCA_900618425.1 Echinostoma caproni | reverse complement strand
CTCGACTCTTCACACGGCCGGATGTCGCAACGGCACCACAAACGTCTCAAGTTGGCAAATGCCAACCGAGCCTTCTGTATGCGAGCTGACAACTCATCCGTGATGCGTCCACCGGGTGAGATGTAGCTAAGCGAATAACAAAACTTATCCACTTGCACTATTACTTTCCCAGTTAGAGTGAGTTTGGGTGCTGGACCAACCCAGTCTTGTAGTAGCATTTTACACTTTGAAGGTTCAGAACGCATACCGAACATGGCTACGCTGGCATTTAAGCTATCCAGAAAAGCCTGCAACTTACCTGGCTCCTCAATTAGTAGCACAATGTCGTTTGCATACTTTGGATCAAACAGTCTGCCATCTGGGATTAAATCGACACCACCATCCTCGCACGAGGATAGGGTTGTTTTCATAATCAAGTCTATAACAAACTCAAATAAAAATGGAGAGAGTGGGCAACCCTGACGATCACCACTTTCCGTGGTGAACTGGGGCCAAAAGTGCCGTAGGCTCGGTTATGAATATGGAGGGATAGCAACATTGAAATCAACTTCTCGAACACACCTTTCAGAGAGAGGCAGCGCCTGAGTTTAGAGCGGTCGACTGAGTCGAAAGGCGCCTTCAGATGCAGGAATACGGAGATGTTGGGTCTACGAAAAGAGCGTCGGTGCTCGAGAGTTTGGCGAACAGCGCCTAAAACCAGCCTGGTTCTCATGTTTTTACGGTAAACAATCGACGGATTGTGATCCCCTCGAGAAGCTTAGAGATGATTTTGATTAAACTAATTATTTTGTGGTTTTCACAAGAGGACCTGTCACCTTTATTGTAAATAGGTATGATCACCGATTCACACCATTCAGTTGGAACCTGTTCACCCTCCCAAACTGATCCCAGGAGTTTTGTTAACTGCTAAACGAAGGCTGAACCTCCATGCTTAAAAAGCGATAGGAACAGCCCGTCTGGGCCAAGGGCCTTATGACTTTTTAGGTTGCTGATTTCCTGGGAAACCTCCATTTCAGATGGAGGACTGGCAACAACTGGCAGTATTTACCCAGTCAAGGTGGAGGGTGATAGTTTCGATTTCGTAGGGGGCCAGTTGAACTGAGCCTCGAAGTCTCGAGCCCGTCGATCGAGGCGTCGTTGCTGATCGCGAATCAGTGTGCCATCGGATTCCTTAAGCCTATTTTCTTCGGGTCCGTATTCCTAGTTTGACGGAAAAGATTACGACTGTTACCGATAACCGCAGCCTTCTCTATCTCTCTACACTTTTCTACTCACCACTTCTCGCGGCCATTTCTTAGACTCTTGATGGGTTGGCGTCTGAGGAATTTGCGCGCTGTCATATGTGAAATCAGGAGGAATGGTTCTGCGGGCGTCCAGCAGGGCAGCCGGGGGAGACAAGATCCATCGTTTATGTTTTGAGCTTGCGGCAGGGTCCCGTTGTTTTCATCGATATTTGAATAGCTTTATTGATTTGCTTCCAGTGTTCATTGAGTCCTTCAGCTGGTGATTGAGCTGATAGGCGATCGAAGAGTTCGAACGCCGATTTGCAGAAATCGCTGACGCTGTATCGTGGGTATCCGTTGTCGGTGGCTTTTTGCGTTTATTTGCCAGGCTTAGGAGAATTTGGCTCGTAACACAGGTGTGGACCAACGACAGTTTGATTGATTGCGATGTGGTCGATCTGGGTCCAGGGCAGTGAAGAGATTGGCGGTTTCCATGTAAGGCGGTGTTGTTTCTTGTGCTAATAGTTCGTGTTTGACAGGAGCGGTCCATGGTCCGCGCTGAGTTGAAGTAGGCGATCTCTGTTATCCGTCCGGTTGGCTGGGATTGCATGCAGTCCGCCAAGACTCGCAAGGCAGTGGGGCGCTCTACCATCACTTTTCATTGCGACAACAATCGGAGTTGCCCAAGGTAATGACGTTACTTTGGAAATAATAGCATTCTTTCCATTTCCATTCTTTCGATCGCTTTCAGCACACCACGTTGTCCTGTTGGAATACTGGCTCATCGTCGATCACCAATACTGCTTCAGGAACGCTCATTCCTCCCGTGTTTTCAGTACGAAGAACCACCAGCGTTTGAATTTCCCCAGTAGTACTGGGTTTTGGTTCACTGGTGTGTAAGGATAAGGAATGTCCCAGCGTTTTCATTGCCATCAATCCAAGCATAGACGAACTGTCTTGTGACAAAAAGAATTGAATGGGCACAAAAGTGTTACCTGGGAATAAATCCGCAAGGTTTTCTCACCCAATAGCGGAAAAAAGTGCTCAGTTACACCATAGATTCGTATTGTAGTCGGTTTTACGGTAGCATTTGGGCATACATGTTTGAGAGTTCTACATGAAATGATACACTCAACTGCCGGTATCCACAATAAAACTGTCGAATTAGGGATTCAAAAACATCCTTGTAAATGATTTTCTTGTAATTCGCCCATCGTTCGTAGTGTATAAATCGGGCTCGGTTCCTCTTGACAGTACGGTGTACTCCTCACCATATTTTATTTCCGTTGGCGGCATACCTTCTGAATATGACCAACTTTATCATTGGAATGACGCTTTGTATCTCTGAATTGGCAGTTGGACTGGAATTTGCCACACGACATACACCGACTAATGTTCGTGTTTGGAGTCCTCTGGTCAGAGCAGTTGGTCTTCTGAATATAGGGAAGTTTGGACTGCTTCAAGCGTCTATTCCTTTGTGACTTACTCTGAAATGACTTAGATGACTCACGCTTTGTTGCAGCAGTGAGATCATCATGCTGTTCGCATATCCTCCGAGCATCCGGAAATGTTAAGCCTTTATCTCAAGCAACTTCCTCTGGAGAGTCATATTGCTAATGCCTGAAATAAGGCGGTCAAGTAATTGCTCATCTAGCCTGTCTCCATAATTGCATTTGGAAGCCCGTTTGTTGAGCAAAAATATGAAATCTCGACGCGGCATTGACGCGGCACGAACCAAAAAATTAGATTTTGACCTCTGATTAACTTGGAGATCAGCGGGAATCACGTGGGAAAGAAGCAATTGTTCGAGCATCTGGAATGGCAACTTGGCCGGATTGTCAGGGTAAGTGAGATTCTTCAACAGAGAATACATTTTTTGCGGACGTTGACAAGTTATCCCCTCCCCTTTATTGCCACCCGAGGCCACATTCGCTTATATGCAACGTTTTACAAATTTTTTATAATTTTTTTCTGTCATGATAACTCATAACTAAGATTTCCTGGCTACGTGTTTAAAACCTAATTCTTGTCGTTTTTGTTTTAATTTGTGACCCTGACACCATGACGACCCTTTCCAACATGGACAAAATTCTGGACCACATCGAAGGTTTGGCATGTATGAAGTATCTGAAGAATTGAGGACTACTACCAAAACGAAAGTTGTGTGTGTGGACACGTAATGCGCGTGCAGAAGTACAGCAAGAGCAGGGATGGTTGTGTTTTACGTTGCTGTAAGTGCAAGAGACATGCGCTCCGTAACACATTTCGCAAAATCGCACTTGCCTCTAGATACATTAATGGAACTAATTGTTGATTTCGTAAGTAACTTGTGCGATCATCATGACTAACGTTAGCCGGAAAAATGCCATTCAGTGGTACACATACTACCGAGATGTATGCTCGTCTGTAATGTGCTCCGTGAACACTCAATCAGGAGGACCTAATGCAATTGTTGAGGTGGACGAGACAGTTGCGGTGAATAACAAATGCAGAAGAGGAAGATCGCACTTCACCATTTGGGATGTATTATAGGAACTTAAAAAAAGGATACTATCAACTAGTACCAGATCGTTCTTCTTCTTCTTGAAACGTTCGAATCAGACGGATGTGGACGTACATTCAGGGATTCGATAGTGCGCATTTCTATGCCGCGACGCCAATTGTACTATTCGGAATCAAAAAGCGAGAACTCGGATTCGGACTGAAAACCCACTGAATAACGCAAAGCCAGGTAGAACCACGATGAGCTATGGATACGGTTAATTCTATTCGTAAAGTCATACAAATAAATGTCATAAGCATCAAACAATCTTTGGTCGATTCTTCAATGTCCAATCGACAACGACATAGTTCAGTTGTTTGCCTTGTTTCATTCAGCCAATCTGGTTGGTGCCACTTGAGACTGCAGGACTGATCGGGAAATCCGTCTCCTGATTGGCTACCCGTGGTGCGTGTGTACTCGTTGCGCGGTCACCTCAAGTTCGCTTTATGCTGCCGTATTGGAGATTGCGAGATCAGTCTAATCGGTGGTTAGGGTCCTCATGATATGGATTTTGTAAGCAGTAGTGCTCACACATCTACTTTTCTTCAAATATAGTTGAACTGCATCATTTATCTTTATCGTAGTACTGCTCCCGCTTTCTAATTCTTTCCTCCACTCTATCAAAATGGACAGCCAAAAAGCAGCAACCACAATTGTCGTTAGAAGGTTTGAGGTTAGTAGTTGAATGAAATAAAGTGAACTGACTGAATCAGGATAATCATGATCACTGTTGGAAACGGGAGCGTAGAATTTAAAAGAAAAATATTTTGGACTGACCGATGAGAGCACCGTCGAAATTTGTCTTTCCTCTATTATGTGAGACCCATATCCAATAGACCAAATGCCATTATACGAGTGAGCAACGTGTGGTTGAAACCCACTACAATAAGTTATAAATAATTGGTCAACTAAGAAACACTAAAAGGCTCGAGGAAACCGCAAATTAGACTAACTTCAAATAGAACTGAGAGAGTTAATGTTATTGGAGTTAAGTCCTGAAAAGCGATTACTTGATAAGTAATGAAAATTTTTATAAGAAAGAGAAAAAGCGATGTTTTCAAATAGGAAAATGTTTTTGTTTACATTCGCAACAATAATTAAACCAAACTGCCTTGTAACGATGATGATGTCTTGAATTTCAAGTAAGTCTTTTTTCAAGCTGATACAATCGGATTCTCCAACATTTAATGGTTACCAGTGCTGTGCATGAACACAAGTTTTTTAGTAATGCGGTTGGAAAATCTGTAAGATGCCTTCGACCTACGATGACTGAAAAACAATATCACAGGATAAAGTATTTTATACCCAGGATGAATTCTTTTGAGAACCACCTTCTATTGCTATGGTGCAACCTAGTAAAAATCACGCAGTAACCGTCAACGATTGATACAGCCATGTGTAGCACGGTCAGTCAAAAACGTGTGTATGGGTAGTGCTCTTATGTAAACACACCTGTTTGATGTCAGAATATATGAATGTGTAAAGACAAATCAATAAGTGTTCAGGTAAAATGAGGATAAAACGTGAGAATATTTTTGTGTGTACCAGGAGTACATTTTTATAAAAAATGTTATTTATTGTAAAATTAACTTTCAGGAAAGTGACCTCAGCCATACAAAAGCTTCCCGGGAAAATAAAAGAGCGAGGAGGTTGGGCAGCGGTGGGATGGTTTGGACTCGGGGTTTCCGGATTACCTTAACCACTTGACCACCATCGCCCATATAAGTAAACCTTTATCAGTAGGCATTGAGAACCAATCAGTTGGGTGGTGGTGGCCAGCTCAACTCACCGGAAATTGTGCCATATCCGAGGTCATATGTGAACTGTTGGTAGAGGACAATAAAACATATTAGGGCCTTTACATTAAGGAAAAGAATGGAGTTCAAAATGAAAAATAGTGTTACTACGTTTTGAGCTCTAGGGTCCGTTGTTCGAACCCCATCATCAAAACAACTTTGATGCTCAGTAGCCTAGTACCACACCTATCTATGCCAGTGGAGCCCAATATGTTTCGTCCCTCCGAATCTCGGTGATTGGTTTGCCGGTTTCCATGACTGAACAGCAAGTCTACTGCATTTACTACCGTTAAACGATACAGAGACTACGGTTCATTATCACTTCCTTTGCTCTGGATATATCGGACCAATTGTCACTGTTCAAATGATATTTTCTACTTTAGTGTATTTCTCTGTCCCACAGGAACATGGTTTCTTCGAACGCTTCCGATCATATTGCCTCTCAAATTTCGTGGCTTTTATGCACAGTTTCATTGAATGTGGAAGCAAAGAATAACATAGAAATTCTTGTTATTTTTAAAAACCGTACAATACAGTTGACAATACAGAAAGGGAAAGAATACACTTACAGAACTTCTCAAACTGTCTACTTAACGAAGTCTGGAACGTAATCAAAAGCATCCAAAAGACAAACGGCTCATTGTTCGATCCAAGATAATCTTAAACCAATTAGGGCAAGGCGAAAAACGTATACATCTCCATGTATGTTTTCATACTAGTTTTCTGAGTCCTAAAGGAACAACTCAATATCCCATGAAATGCCCGAATAATGATTTCGAAATACCTATTATGGAATTACTCATCGTTTTCTGCGACGAAAACATCTTTCGTGGTATGATTGAAATGAAACTTTCCGGTTTGTCCGCTTTCAAATGGAAAATATTCATAACCCGGAAATATTATGGTGACTACTCTGGTATTACGGAGAACATTTCAGAGTCGGTCTCAGTTGAAGGCTACCACGTCCAACAGCCTCCACTTGGCGTTACAGCTAAGGCATATGGGTGCCGATGCCAGTCAGTGAGAAGCACAGCAAATTTCCCCTGACCGAATTTAAACCTCCCAATTGAAGTGTTATACCGAAACTCACGTCCACACCTAAATAATCCATCAACATCACTGAGAAAACCTTTGGTGATCGTGCAACGAGAGCCGATGGCAGTATGCACACACCATGATACAGCCTCGTTGCAACCAGTCATGAAACGAACATTCCAACCAAACTTGTGGACCCGGGTACCGACAATCGGTTTGCCTAGAATGCTGGAATGCTATCAAGCTGACCAATTTAATGAGGATTGAACAACGAAAGATAGGCCAATATTTGTGTGACAGTTGTGATATTTCTTTGCATGCATATGATCGAGCGTATGTACAGCTGGTTTCGGTTCCACCTGGCATTACCCTATCCAGGGCACACGTTACCGGTGTAGACCTTTAGTTTCTTAATTTTCTATTTACTTTCTATAACATTATTTTATAACTTGTTTTAATACGCATAATTAGTTAAAACACAATACAAACTCTGTTCGTGACTACGCACGTGTTCTCGGGGTGTTGCTGAAGCATTACGCGTACATTATCCATTAACTGTCACAGCCGTCCTTTTCAGCTCCACTGCGAATTATCAACCGGAGCCACCCTTTCGAGGAACAGGACCAACCAACCAACCGGACAACCTTTCTGCGAGTCGGTTTCATGTAACTTCATTTCATTATTATTCGTATATGTAGTATCTTTTCTACTACAGACCCACCCTAAGCAAAGTGATCACACAGTATAAAATTTCCACGTGAATATAAATCCAAAAAGCAATTTCAGTTTGGTATGAAAAACGGATATTATCTCATACACATGCTTAAAATCATATTTAATTAATGGTCAACAAGCACATAACTACCTTATTTCTTGCAAAATTGTCAATACCATTATGGAATGTGTGAATGGAGGACGAACATTCGGTATTACGCCTTATGTGGATGATACCATGTCACACCAGCGACAGAGCGTTATGTTCGTCTAGACGTACGATCAATACTATCCTGTAGTGGTTTCAGACCGACAGTGTAACATGTTCGAGAGTTGTCACCATCTTTGGTCTATCTCTTCCGCATGTGTGCCTTCTCATGATTGCAGGCATTTTTTTCATCTCACTTCCTTTTATTGAGTATACAAAGATACAGTTTTCAGGAAGCAACCAATCAAAGAGCTGCCATACACCACATATAATTGGGAAAGACAGACGGTGGTGCTGGGATTCGAACACACGTCCTCTGGGGTGATAATTGGTGACGTTACCACCGGGCCATCACCGACTGGCGCATTCACTGGTGCATTCTTCTCGTTTGTAGCGTAGATTCCGTCAGGATATCCTGAGACCACTTCTTCAGCAACCCTGCCAACACGCCGTAGCGTTTTTTCGCTCTAAAGACGCTCCGACTTTCGCGTTTTCCCCAACACTTGTCTTTTGTTCATTTCAGCTGTGCAGAATTATATAACAAATCATTATATTTTCATAAATGTTAAATTAGTTTCTTCAATTTCCATTTCATCGACAAAATTTTCCACTTTGTTTTAATCGACCCTTAGTTTTGGTGGACAGTTTGGTTTTCCGACATATTGGTTTTCGTAAGGCTAACCATCGCCGATCCCTACATACGTTTAGCAAGTGAAGGTAGCACCTTGTTTTTTTATTATAGTTCATTCATGTTAACATTTAGATACCACAAATGAAAATGTACTTTTCAGTTATTCAAATATACGTATCATTGTAAAATTATTACTAAACCTATTAATAAGAGTCATGATGTGTTTATGGATGTGAATCCTCCCGTAACTTTAGCCTTATTTGAGTTGTATTTTATTGTTGAATTCGCCGATAATGCGATAGCCTAAGTATACCAAAAGACCTATGGATCTTTCAGCTTTTTTAGGTCACTACCGCCTCCGGTGAAGTAACCTCAAATTAAACGGTGAGTGAGTTCAGTACTACACCTTCGTTTGCTAAGCTCTTCGCCCTCAGACACTCTCAAGCGCAACCAGACTAAACTTCTTGTAAATTTAAGGGAACAATATATTTTCCATTGACTAATTGGTTGTTCTTCCTGATACCTACAAGGATATCGAGAATCACGAGAAATAAGACACCGGATTGCTTCCACAGGTCGTGAGATCGCACACCTGTATCAAAACTGGTGAACCCGTTCCATTCTTCTGGTTATTGATAGGTTGTTATAAATTTCTATCTTCACTAACCACCCGCGTTAGTTTTCTCGAGTTATGTATATTTTAGCACTACGCAGAGGGTATTTATAAGAAATTTTCGTTACGGCTATACTTCTGACTATCTTTAGTTTGATATATCCAAACCATGACTGATTCAAGAAAAATCACCCCAAGTAGGCAACACCCGGTAGTTTTCACCACGGTCCATTTCACTTGTCTACCTTTTTAACATAAAATGCCCTCCGTGTCGTTTTTAGTGGTCGAATCCCATTTTTGACGCGGGGTATTGCCCAGTTTAATTCTAAACTGCATCAAGTATTACAAGCCTTCCCTTTGGATATCGCCGAACTAGTCTTTGCCGTCATAAAATCTAGGCTAGTGGAGCATTCTTACGATTCTGTTCGGGAAGCTATCTTAAATGGCACCGGCGTATCGACCCAAAAACAAACTAGGAACGTGGTAAGGGGAATTACTCCGGGGTCCCTTAAGCCTTAAAAAACTTGCGCAACAAGCAGCCATAGCTCGCCCTTTTCAAGGTGGACGAAAAGTTACTTCTTGAACGGTGGGGCCAAAAGTTCCGGATTGCTGTCAGTGTGATCCTAGCACTATGCTTTGGATGTAACCTCAGCAGTGCCGCTGCATTAGCCAACAACAGGACGGTGTTTTACTCGCAAGGCAATTCTTTTAGCTGCTCTACCCAACCAACCGATCCAGCGCAATTGCCGCTCAAATAGCGGATATCTCAACTCGCCTGGACAGGATTGAGCAGGTCACTCGAAGGACTATTGAACGATACTGCAGCGATGCTCCAATCGACAGTTTCGCAAGGGCAGTTTTCTTTTTTTGCCTCGTGTTGTCCTCCAAGTTCCCTAAAAGATCCATTCAAGCTGGTCTTGATTATCAAATCACGTACCAGAAGCCCTTTCACCCTGCACTGGTGATTAGCAACAGGATGGGTTCAGTTTCCAACCCGTCATGCATAATTGAGGATTATCAAGGCTTGGTTACATAACCGTGGCATATTTATCAGAACCATCAAGGTTCAGATATCAAGTAGCTATTAGCCTCTCGATCAGGTAGCTAAAACTACGGCTATGGTTTTTCCTTCTTGCTTAAGGACCCTTCTCCACCGGACACAATCAAGTGTACCGTCGAGGTTTAGCATTTATCGCCATTAGTTGGCGATAGCTATCCTCCGGGAAATGTTTCTTTATTTGATATAGCAACTTGAACATTTCCAGGAATACGTTTTGCTTTAACTTTTATCGTTCTTTTAATGAACTCGAAAAGCGTGCACCGACAATTCCTCACGGTGAGCTCTGTATCGCACGCTTTCGTTGCATTGATCAGATCTACTTTCAGGTTTCCACTGCCGTTGCTTAAACAACGGCCTAGGCTTAGTCAAACTTACTTACAACCTTTCGGAGGATTCAGAATATATCGTTTCTACAAACCCAATCCTTGGTTCTATTCCTTTTTGGACGGATATCCAAAACGAACGTGAGCAAACATTAGTGACAGGTTCTGACGAACATCAGCAACCATCGAGCTATACAAGTGCATACAACTACCTCAGTTCATTTGGAAAACATCAGATTATGGTGAGTCCGTTCCATATCTTTGAAATGCTTGAAACATTTCCCATTCGTTTAGAGAGCTTTAGCGATTTTTAATTGGTATTTTAACTTTACCGTTCCTGTTATTTGAACTCTACATTTTTGATAGTTATTTGGGATTGCATATTTTATATACGATTATTCTATTTTTTCGTCGTGGACTTGTTAGATTTATCCGACGAACCTTCTCCCGTGGTGGCCGCCACTTTCCAACCCCCTTTTGGGATCTAACCCTAGGGCGTGGTTTGTGGTCCTGGAAACAGAATGTACGACTAGGAACATTGAGTCTTTAAAGACTAAGTTCCATCACGTCGTTTCCTCGCTGCCTGAACACCTGGCAGCCGAGGTCTTAGACGTGGTTTTAGAGCCACCCGAAGATGCGCCGTTTGAAGCCCTATGGGCCGCCATATTAGAGCGCACAGGGAACTCTAACAAAGAGCGAATTCGACGCGTACTACAGGATATGCCTTTAGGCGACCGCAAGCCTTCGCAGCTCTATAGGCTAATCCCACACGACGACGCGTTCGTTAGGGAACTGTGGTTACAAAAGTTACCACAGGATGCCCAATTCTTTCTTGCGCCAGCGCAAGACATGCCCATTGAGCGTTTGACGTTTATGGCAGATCATGCCATGCAGTGCCGTCAACCCTCAGTCGCCGCGGTTACCACCACCGTCCCTCCAGCCCCATCCGTCGACGTCCTCTTTCAGGCTTTCATCGAGAAACCTAGTGGTTTCAACACGGATAAAAAGCCTAGAGGCGCATGCTTTAGTGGAAAGCCACAATCGAGCAGTAGCTGTAGGTCCAAATCGCCCAACAGTAGTCCGAAGTTATGTTGGTACCACGCACGCTATGGTAAAGATGGTACCAAATGCATTCACCCGTGTTCGTGGAAAAGTCAACCTGTTTCGGGAAGGGACTAAGCCGACGACTGATTACGGCATCATCCGTTGGCACACGAACTAGGAGCCACCTTTTCCACTTTAGGGACTCCATTAGCGGTGTGTACTTCCTAGTGGACACCGGTGCGGAATATAGCGTCATTCCTCCTTACTCCACTGACGCTAGGCTTCCAGCTCAAGCACTCACCTTGACTGCGGCCAATGGTTCCACAATACCTACATTTGGTACCAGGAACCTCACAGTAGATTTTAACCTATATCAGCAGTTGAGTGGCCATTCTTGATTGCTGAAGTCCCTTTTCCTATTCCTGGAATGGATTTCCTAGCACATCACAGCCTCACTGTCGACACAGGCAAACGCCTCCTCTTTGACAGCACCAACAGGGTCAAAGGTGTAGCAACGGACCCTGTGGCAATAAGCCCCGTCTTAAACAACGGTCTACATTTTGGGTTGCAAACGTTTGTTAGAAGGTGGTTCTAAACTAGTTTAAACAAATTTGCCACCGGTCACCACACCGGTTTCCCATACAATCGTCACACGCGGCCCACCCGTACATTGCCGTGCACGTCGTTTAGCTCCAGATAAGTTGGTTTTAGCCAAACGGGAGTTCGACGTAAAGCCGGTATAGTACGCCCATCGCAAAACCAGTGGGCCTCGCCACTCCATATGGTGCCTGAGAAGGCTGTTGGGGAATGGCACCCATGCGGGGATTATCGTGGACTCAATAGTTCCACCATCCCGGATCGCTATCCGATCCCACACATCCACGATTTAACAGCTGGCCTTAGGGGTAAGTCAATCTTTAGTAAGATTCATTTGGTTGGGGCTTATAACCAAATACCTGTCGACCCGGTGGATGTTCCTGAGACCGCTGTCATCACTCCGTTTGTCGTTTTCGAATTTCTTCCGAATTCCGTTTGAATTACGCAATGCCGCAGAGACGTTTCAACGTTTCATCGAAGAGGTCCTTCGCGGATCAGATATCGTTTTTTTCGTATATAGACGACATACTTGTCGCAAGCCAGGACTCCGCCGAACACGAAGTGCACTCACGCACACTTTATCAACGTCTACAGCAACATGGTATTACCGTTAATGCCGCTAAGTGCGAATTAGGTCGTGAATCCTTAGTTTTTCTAGTTCACCACATTGATCGTCAAGGATTCCGTCCGATCGAGGACAAAATCGCAGCGATTCGCGACTTTCCTCCACCTATGACGACGACCGAACTACGTCGTTTCTGAGGGATGATCAACTACTATCGTAGGTTCATACCACAATGCGCCCAGGTAGTTCGTCCATTTACGGACTTACTCGGAGGAAACCTCAAGCTTATCGAGTTGAAACCATCACCACAACAGGCTTTCGATGCCATTAAATTAGCGGTCTCCAATACTGTTTTTTTGGCACATGAGGTGCAAAGCTAAATTTAACAGTAGACGCGTCAGACATCGCGGCCGGTGCAGTCCTCCAACAGTGGAAAGATAGTGCCTGGCAACCGTTAGGTTTCTACTCACAACGGTTTTCAGATGCAGCCACTAGGTACAGCACTTTCGGTCGGGAATTATTCGCAGCATACCTGGCTGTTCGTCATTTTCGTCATTCACTAGAGTCATTTTCGTCATTCACTAGAAGGTCGTGATTTCATCATATTCACTGACCGACCGTAAGCCGCTTACATACGCTCTCAAGTCCTCTAGTGACAGATACTCTCCTCGAGAGATTGTGATTATTGTGTATAAACTGAACATTCTTGTTTCTTTACATGATCGATTGCTTTGTACGATTTCGGCGCGTAATACAATCTAACTTCGAATATTCTGGAATTCTATTCAATACTGCGTACTATTTCGGTTGGAGCCTAATTGCGCGGATTATTGCGATTCAATTCTTGATACAAAGTACAGATCACCACATTTGGCGTCGCAGCCGGTTTTTATCTCATTAGGGACACCTGCAAGTTGGACATTCTTGATATTCATTCGAATTCACGTTATGTGGAGGATTATTCGGAGCGTTTTGAGATTTGGTGTCTCACCCGCAAAAGTCTGGACGCTGAGAACAGGACAGCACATTTTCTCTCAGCTGTTGGGAAGGAAGCTTAGGCGCTGATTAAAAATTTGTCATTCCCAGAATCACCAATACAACTGAAGTATGAAGGACTCAAGGATCTGTTACTAAAGCATTTCCAGCCAGTCAACTTCAAAGCAGCTGAGCGAACGAAATTCCATTGCCTTGCTCGTGATCCGAATCAGTTTGTCCGAGACTTCATTCTTCAGCTGCAGACTCTGGCTGCACGCTGTAATTTGAAAGATTGGCTTCAAACTCAGCTCCGTGATAGACTTATTGCTGGTATTAACTGTTCTGAGCTAAAGCAGCAGTTATTGTTGATTCCAAACTGTACATTTCAAACCGCAAAGGTGGTCTGTGAACAATATCAGGATGTACGTACGGCCGTACGCGGTTCAGCGGTTGAAGCTCAACAGACGCGGCAGTTCAAAAGTGTCAACAAAGCTGTTAATCGCAGTCCGACGTCCACACAACCTGCAAATAATAACATTCGCCACTAGAAACCTTGCAAATCATGCGGTAGGCGACACTCTCGACTGACTTGTAAATTTCGCAATGCCAAGTGCCACAAGTGTGGTAAGTCTGGGCACCTCCAGTCTGTTTGTCGAAGCACACATAACTGTTTGACAAAGAAATCAGTCCCTGATTCATGCTTATCTACCGATTTCCAGTCTTTTGCTTTATCCGTTAATAGTTTCAACCAGTCTCAACACAATACACGTACCTTCACAGTCAATCATTGTTTTCGGCATTCATTCATCATAGACACAGGCAGTGTGAATTCGTTTATTTCAAAGACTGTTCTTGAACGTGTGTATCTAAACACAACTGACATTTCGGTTAAAGTTATAACTGGCCATAACCTTCTTGTTTTGGTTTCATGTGAACCACTCCTTACTGATGATGAAAAGCACACATTCAATTGTTTCTTTCTTGTTATTGATTCCAACATTTCTTCTATTGGCCTCGATTCTATGAAACGCATTGAAATTTCTCTTTCAATTTTTCGCTGATGATCAACAGTTTCGACTACGTCAGTTGGTTCTTAAATGCTCCAACAATAAGGGTGGAATTAAAATGGCCTCAATTCACTTGGAAGTGGATGGTTCCCCAATATTTCTGAAACGTCGAATTATACCATTGGGTCTCCGTGAATCTGTAAAGAAAGTTTTGGACGATTTAGTTGAGAAGGGTGTATTAACGCCTGTAGGTTCTTCTGTTAGGGCTACCCCTATTGTGGTTTCGTTGAAACGTGATGGTAAAATACCCAGAATTTGTAGGGATTACCGTATCACAGTCAACAGATACTTAAAGCAAACTAGCTGCTCAACCATTGAACCCGAAGACATCCTCCATCAATTTCATGGATCAAAGTTCTTTTCCAAACTAGATTTAAAGGATGCATTTCTTCAGGTACCACTTGATGAGAATTCTAGTGCATTGACCACAATTAATACACCGTTTGGTCTATTTCGTTATAACTTTTTGCCATTTGGTCTTAGTGTTTCACCTGCTATATTTCAAAATATTGTGAATTCTCTTATTTCTAGTTTGGATGGGGTTTCAGCTTACCAAGATGACAATATCGTTCATGCACCAACCAAAGAACTACACGATAAGCGTCTGTGCTTACTGCTTGAACGGTTCAATATCCATAATGTTGCTATCGCAACTCGCTATTATGATAGGACTCAGTCCTGACGACACCTTAAACATTGTGCCCATCGTTCCAGCTGAATTGAAAACAGAAGAAGCTGATGTTGTTCGCATGGTTCAGTTACAAGCCTTCCAATCGGAGATTCAGAGGTTAGGCAAACGGAATGGTGACTCCAATCGACGTGCATTACGTTGCAGCTCTCTCCGAAGACTCTGTCTAAGATTGGTAGATGGTTTTCTGAGACTAGGTGGTAGATTGACAAACTCCGAATTGGATTTTGATGCTAAACACCCCATTATCTTGCCCAATAATCACCACATCACACACACTCATCATACATATTCACATGCAGGAAGGTCATGCCGGGGAGAATCACCTACTCAGTAAGATTTGCTGTCGGTTTTGGATAGTGAACGGGAGAGCTACAGTGAAGCGCATCGTGGGTGACTGTCTCTTTTGTCGTCGGCAGAATGCTACATTCAGCAAACAACTGATGGCCTCGTTACCAGGTTCCCGAATACGACCAGTTTGGCGGCCCTTCGTCGAAACTGGGGTGAACATCTTCGGGCCACTTTGGGTGAGATGAAAGATGTCGACGGGGAAACAATATGTAGGCCTGATAACCTGCCTACAGTCACGAGGTTTGTATATAGAGACCGTGCACAGCATGTCGACCGACTCCTTTCTTATGGCCTGGCAGAGATTCGTGGATAGACGAGGTAATCCATCGAATGTGTTCTCCGACAACGGATCCGATTTCGTCGGTACACAAAAGGAGTTGAGCGACTGGTTGATGCGGTTAGAAAAACACGCCCTGCAAGACCGACTGTCGCCATCTGGAACCCAATGGCACTTCAACCCACCTTACAGCAGTCACCGAGGAGGAGTTTGGGAACGGCTTGTACGGCCGATACGAAAAATATTGACAGCATTATGTGAACAACAGCACGATGAACCTTTGAGTAAATTTGCTGGTAGATGCGGAAAGGATACTCAACAACCGACGGCTTGTACCCGTCACCAGCGATGACCTACAAGGACTGGCACTAACTTCGAGTGACCTTCTGCTATTGAGGTCCAATGATGGCTTAGATATGCCAAAAACTATTAGTGGCTGCTATACCTCAGGTCAATAAAAAACGCTGGCCGGGGCAAACCAGAAAAAAGACCCGGCCTACCAAAACCCGAAAAACGTCGGACGGTGGATTAGAAGTGGCTTCTTCCCCCACACCCCTCACTCCTCGCGCATGCGATCCCCGATCCGGTTCCAGGAGGTGCGATCTCCTGACGATCTCATTCGTGAACGTTATCCTGGAATAGAAGGGGAGACGACTAGCCTAACAGCGCTGTAGCTGTTGGCAGAAAGGAGGAGTGGGGGTGGAGAAGAGAGCATGGCGGAACCAGTTAAACATATAAAGCATTTTTTGGAGTTTTGAATTTGGCCGTTTTTAGGGTTTTGAAGATTTTGCGATTTTTTTGTCGTTTTCTGTAAAACATACAGACAAATGCGAAAATTAAGAAAAACGCGTGAAATGGAACGTCTGCACGGGCCGCGGAAATAAAAAAGGTAGCTAACAGTCAAAACAGACTGGTCGGCGGACTTCGCGACCACGACAGTCGGGTTTGACCAGTAAAGGGGGTGGCATCCAGGGAGTACTGGGGGTCTGCGATGCGCCCGTAGGAGGCGGGGGACACGGCACTGGGTCGCTGGGCGGGACGAGGATAACGTGCTCGGCGTTGCTCTCGAGGAAAAGTGGTTGAAGACGATTTAAGCTAACGGTTTCCTTTATATCGTTAACGTCAGTGACAGCCGTTTTATTCTTACGGGTTATCACCCGGTGGGGACCGGTGTACGGCGATTGCAGTGGTGTACGCGTGCTATCAACGCGAAGGAAAACGTCCGTGCACCGCGAAAGGTCCCTAGGCACGTAGGCGAGAACATGCTGCTGACGCGTGGTGGCAGTTTGGACCTCCCGCATGTGATGGTCAAGACGTGTGGCGAAGTCAGCGTATTTGCAGTTGCGCAGCTGGGTTGGCGCGAGGAGTTCCTCGGGAAGGCGTAATGTGCAACCGAAAGCTAAAGCGGCCGGTGTAGTGTGCAAGTTGGCCTTTATCGTGTTCCGAATGCCCAGTAAGAACCGGAGTGTGCTTTCAAGGCTGCCTTGAGCTGTCGGTGGAACTGTTCGACCAATCCGTTGGCTGCAGGGTGGTATGCGGTTGTACGGGCGTGCGCGCAGCCTAATATAGTAAGCAGGGACTTGAATGCTCCCTCAAAATGAGAACCCCTATCAGTATTTACGGTCACGGGGCATCCGTAGGTAGCAACTCAACGCTCGAGAAACGCCTTGGCCGTGGCTTCGGCGGAGCAGTTCGGGATTGGGATGGCATCAGACCAAACGATTTATGCAGGTTAAAAGGTATGTGAAACCTCCAGATGGTGGCAGGGGGCCAAACAGATCGACGTGCACGTGTTAGAAGCGTGCAGTCAGGGAGTCGAAGACACCTAGGGATATCCTAGTGTGAAGATGTATCTTATTTTGTCGACACTAGGCACGTGCGGGCCCAATTAGCTACGTCGCGATTCATTTTGGGCCAAACAAAGCTTTGGGCGACTAACTTTACCGACGCGCGAATACCGGGGTGCGACAAGTTGTGCAAGGTATTGAAGGCCTGCTTCCTAAAGGGTTGTGGTATCATCGGGCGCGGAGTGCCTGTAGAACAGTCACACCAGATGTTGCCGTCTGCGGTGGTGAGGGGCACGAGCTGGAGCTTGAGCGAGCTGTTATCCTTTAGAAGCTCCAACTCATGGTCGGATTGTTGGGCCTACGCGAGTTTCGAGAGATTGATATTATCGGGAGGTATAACGAGATTGATGCGTGACAACGCATCTGCGACGAGGTTGTGCGCACCTGAGACGTTCCGTATATCCTCAGTGAACTGAGTGATATAGTCTAGGTGGCGGGTCTCCCTGGGAGAGTACTGGTCGGAGTGTGAGCGGAGTGCGTAGATCAGTGGCTTATGGTCGGTGAATACCACGAAGGGACGGCCTTCGAGCACGTGTCGAAAAAGCCGTATCGCGAGGTAAATGGCGAGTAATTCCCCACCGAAAGTGGTGTAGCGCGATTCAGATGATTGTAACGGCTTAGAAAAGAAAGCTAACGGGTGCCAATCGTCTTCGATCTGCTGTTGTAGTAGCGCGCCTGTCGCTTCAACGGATACATCGGTAGGGAGAGCCAGAGGGGCTCCGGGAACGTAATGTGAAACGGAGGCCATATTGGAGATGGCTTGTTTAAGTCTGTTGAATGCATTGCGCCCCTCTTTTGGGAACGTGAATTGTTTAGGGTTCCCACGCAAGAGGTCGATGAGCGATTGCATGAGTGCGACACAACTGGGGATAAAGCGCCTATAGAAGTTGCCCAAGCCGTGGAACCGTCTAAGCTATTTCAGTGACGTAGGCTCTGGGTACTCCGTAATGGCTAGCACCTTATCCTGTAAGGGTGCGACACCGGATTCGGAGATGAGGTGGCCTAGAGAGGTTACACCAGGTTCTCCGAAGGAGCACTTCGACGCGTTAATGGTGACCGTGCTGGCGGAAACGCGTAAAGAGAGCACGTAAATGCTGCTCATGCTCGTCCGGAGTAGCACTAGCTACGAGAATATCGTCGAGGTACGCGAAGGCATTGTCTAAACCGAGGCAAACGTGATCAATAAAGTGTTGAAACGTTTGAGCTGCGTTTCGAAGGCTGAAAGGCTTACGTTGGAACTCAAACAGACCAAACGGTGTAGTCACCGCGGTCTTGGGGACAATCTTGGGATGGACCAAGATTTGATTGTACGCGCGAACTAAATCGATTTTACTAAATACCTTACATCCCCCTAAACTAGCTGTTAGACCTTGGATGTGCGGGATGGGGTAGCGGTCGGGGGCGATGACGTTGTTCAAAGCGCGGTACTCGCCACAGGGTCGCCAGGATGGTCGGATAATTCCGATGTCCAGCATGTGCTGAAAGTCAGCACGGGCTATTTGGAGCTTATCCGGGGCGAGGCGTCTAGGGCGGCACTGTCAGTGGGCCGCGTGTGACTATGTGATGCACGAAATCTGTGGTCGCCTGGGATAGAGTTTCCGACGGTTTGCAAAACTCCGGGAACTCGGAGAGAACCGCTCGGAACCTATCTGTGGAGTCAGGCATGTACAAGAGCGGGCTAACCGAAGGAGTGGTCGCGGGTGTCCTGGGTCTCACACGTGGTGAGACGGTCGATAAGCCTATGGCCTACCGGATTAACGATGAGGTTGAAATGCCGGAGGAAGTCGTTACCGATGATAGACTTTAGAAGGTCGGCGATGATGAATGCCCATGGTAAGCTACGACAAATATCAAGGTTCAGTGTGAATGAACGCTCGCCGTAGGTTTTGATGGGTGTGCGATTCGCAGCGACCAGTTCCACAGAATAGAGACGATGTAGGTCGGCGGGGCGAGGGCTTATGACGCTGACCTGTGCGCCTGTATCGACCGGGAAGAGTAGCCCGGTATGTTGATCGCTAACGAAAAACAGGTGACTTTGTTGTGGCAAGCTGGACACGGTCGTCGCCTGAGCCGGTCGGTTAACTAGTTTCCCGACCTAGGGGTGTAGGTGCACGGTGTGACACGCCTCTTTGCGGCATCACCGTGGCGGCGGTGATACCAACAAATCTCGTTCGCTCATTATCTCCGAGACGCAGGCCAACTAGCAGTTGTTTGGGGTGGCATTCGACTGGCATACCGTATAGGCCCAAGATCACATCGCGGAGGGCATCATACGGTCTATCCGGCGGTGGGTTACACACTATGTCGCGCAAACCCGGGGCCATAGATTTCGGGAGTTGACCTACGAGCTGCATGAATTTGGCTAGCTGGTTAGTCACCCTGACTAGCTTAAACTGTGCTTCGACCTGGGCCAGCCAGAACTCGGGGTCCTCCGGTATAAATTCGGGTAACCGGGCTTGCACGCCTAAACCGCTCGTCTCTTCTGTTGCGGATAAACCGCCGTTCTCCTTGCCCTCAGAAAACTGAGTAAACATATGGTACGGTGTAAATGCAGGAAGGGCAAATGAATAAGAGATTTGCAACTATGTCGGAAAAAAATACTGGTGTAATATAAATAAATGAGTAAGATAAGTATCCAGCTATGTAGGTGGTTACGCAAGACGAATAACAGAATACTCGGGGAATCGTAAGCGAAAATTTGTTTAACGGTAAAAAATAGCCAAAACCGTTCAAAAAAGGAAAATAAATAACAACAGTATACACCGGATACAAAAATTTAAAAAAATGTTGCGCGGAGGCAACAGACTCACTGCAGACTTGCAGTCCGTAGGGTGCTAAACAGAAACAGGGCAAATAAACTCGGACTCACCAATTTAGCATTCTAAGTCGGGCCGGAGTTACGACGCGCTAATGGCTTCAACAAATCGGGCTTACCGAACGTTCCCCGGAGTGAGTACGGATCGAGAAGGAAGTCGGGTACGAGCGTTTGTAGTATAAGGTGATCTGTGTGTAGCTTCTCTATTGACATCTCTCAATCACAAACACCATACATTATTGTTTTTCAATCTTCTCACGGCTTCGATTGATTGTGGAAAGTCAGTCATAGTAATATCCTTGGACATGTCGAAAGCTTTTGACTGCGTCTCGCACGCATGACTTTTGGCAAACATTCGCGGTTACGGTATTTCCGGCTCTCTCCTGGCATGGCTCACCTCATACCTCTCAAACCGAACCCAAACAGTTATGGTCAACGGCTCTCAATCGAGCCCCAGACCCATAACCAGCGGAGTAATCCAGGGCAATGTCCTTGGCCCTTTACTGTTCCTCATGTATGTAAATGATATCTTACCAGTCATAAAATTCGGTATCCATTTGCTATTTGCCGATGATATTAAAATCATCTACACGGTTGAGGCAACTGACTCTTACAGCTTAGTTCAGAAAATCTTAGCCGACTTACTCTCCGTTGAATCCTGGAGCACAACAAGGCGCATGAAGTTTTCAGCCAGCAAAAGCGCTGCCCTTACCTACCGATGTGCCTTATCCCCTGGAACCCTAACCCTTCATGGCTGCTGCATTCCCTCTAGCTCTACTGTAAAGGACTTGGGCATACAATAATCCTGTACGTTCAACTTTTCAGAGCAAGTAGCTTTTCAAGTCTCCAAGGCACGCCAAACATCCGGATTCGTCATAAGGTCCCTGAAACTGCAGGAAAGCAGACTCCTATGCTACACCACCCTTGTATGACCACTCTTAGAGTCTTGCCCAGTTATCTACTCAACTATGAGCAAAACTGGAAAGTGTTCAGAGGGCATTCAAAAAGCAGCTCTTTGGTTTCTTCTCCCAGCTATCTTAACAACAACGATGCGAAAGCCTGGGGCTGGAACCTCTTTGGCTGCGCCGTACAAAGCTCAGCCTATGCGTCTTTTACAATATTCTCGATAAACGGATCTTCTCTTCAACTACTCAGCTGGATTTCAGAAACGAATGTGGCTACCCACTTCGTAATCGAAATTTCACTTTACCCCTCTTGTTCTCCAGGGCCTCCATTAGGAACAACTTCTTTATCTCTGTGTACTCCAAGCTATGGAACAAACTTCGGAGTGACATCAGATCATCTACATCCATTCATCTCTTCAAAGCTGCAATAAATAAATTCCTCGCGGTTCAAACCATAATGCAGCTCACCAACTCAATTTTGACTGAACAAGACGCTTTTGCACTAGGGTTGCAGTTCTAAAAGGGCATAAATCATTGTTGCTATTTCATTTTTTAAGAGACGTGCTATGACCTCCTCCAAAAGAGACAGGTTTTGCAATACATCATAGGCTCACCGATAGATCACTTCCCCGTAACCACACGATCCTCTTCTATTTATTATCTTAACTACCGAACGTTTTCCCAACTTCAGTCAGGCTCCTTCTTCTTCCTCTACTTTCACACTTGCTTCCTAAATATCTTCTCCCCGACGGAATCTGCTTCGACGCCACAGAGGAAGATAAAAATCACTTTTTTATTTCAGTCTAGATTTAGGAACCCCATTTGAGCATTTCCCCTAAAAAAGGTCTCTTATTTTTCTGGTTTTTGGCTGAACAGCAACCTCTCATTTTTTCCTCATAACCAAAAAGCCAGTAAAACCGCTTTCCGTATTGTAAACCTTATCAAACGATTATTCCCGCTTATAACCAAAGAATACTTCCCTTTCCTTTATGGAACATACATACGCTCACTGTTAGAATATGACAGCCAAATTGCGTATCCTGGCCCCATCCGCGACCGCGACTCACTAGTGCGCGTGTAGCGAAGGGCCACGAAACTAGTACATGGCTTATCAGAAATCCCTTATCCGACTACAACAGCTTATTCTATAACCTCTATATATACGACATATCCAAGGAGATCTTTTCCTTCCATATGATCTCTTCACTTCAGGTCAAGTTGACCGTTTCTTCACACACTGTAGCCTGGAACACTTAAGTCGACACCCAAGAAACCTCTTCAAACACCGGCCCAGAACCTTCATCCGCTCCAACTTCTTCACGTACAGGATCATCTCAGAATGGGAGTAACTTCCACTAGAGATTGTGATCTCCTCCAAAAGGGTCTTCAGAACCCAGCTAGACTCACACCTAGGGCTTACCATCCCCCTGACCAATTGGCCTCCATCTTCTGAAGGACATCCTCACGTTATCCCGCTTATCCATGTTACTCCTCCTCTTACATCCTCGCTTTCCTCTAGATTTTGCTTTCTTTTTCCGGTGCATACACTCTTAACCCAGCGGCACCATATTTGAGCCAGCTCCCATTTCCGTCCACATCCACATGCCTCGCGAACCGAACTGCAGAAAAGAAGACAAATCCGGAACCGGGAATATTGGGCGCAAGCCTCTAATCTGAGTACTACTTCGAGACTTCAAGACTTCTATTTTCACCTTTGCTTCCTATACAACTTTTCCTCGACGAATTTGTTTTGTCGCGTCAGAGTCAAATCAAAATCACTATTTTTATTTCAGTCAAGGTTTAGAAACCCCGTTTGAGCATTTCCGCTCAAACGGCTTCGGTGCTACCTGCACTAAATTATCCTTCGTAAAAGCTTGTTTATTCTCCTGAACTCAAAAATGCGTAAACACTTGATCGTCATCTCTCTGGTATCTAGCCTGCTGAGTGTCTATAAACTCCAGTGATATTCTCTCTTACTCTTCTATTTTCATCTTTTTCTCCTATACATTTTTTCCTTGAGGTATCTGTATTGTACGCTGTCCGAAAACCAGCATTGTTGTTTCTATTTTTTGTTGCTAGGTCTATCTAATGGTCATTAGTCAAAACAGTTCTTTTTGTTTAACTTATTAGTCCATTTTTGCGACGGTTCTGAAGTTCTAGCAGTAGATTTCGCGATAACATGCATGCGTTCTCTCCTCCCCTTCCCCACTCATCACCGAGGAACCAAACGTAGACTGTTTCACATTTCCGGCTTCTATTCCACAGACCTTCTGCTGTAAGAATAACGACGACTCCTGTCGGATCGGTACGATATACACCGTTGAAGAAAACTGAAGTAAACCGAAAAACTAAAGCTGAACTCTATGAAATCTTCCATCGATTGGTCCGTTTCACTAAACAAACTCAATGTTGAGTTGCAGGCCCACACGCAGTGACCCAAACTTCTCTTTTTTATTGATGATAGAAGACCCGGCAGGGCCTGAAGCCTCTCCTCCCTGTATTGACCCGATCAAACTCCCCCAAACAGTGATTTCACTCAGAAGCCCGTCGTACCGACATGACATTAAATAACCATTTTTTCAAACACAGATCTTCCAGCACACACACAGAAAACCTTCAAAACAACTCCACCCATCCAGTTTTTGTGTCTTTTTACCTCCAGACGATCAACGCTTGACATCTTTACCGCGTCCAGTATGCGCAGTTTTCATTTCTCTTCCCTGATTGAACTCAATTCTAGATAACACAAACCCATCGACATGTAACCTGCCCAGAGTTTTTGCAATGAAATTGATGGACAACAGCTAAAATGACAGGGTTCTGCTTTGTGTGCTTGAGCGATACCCACAGAGCACCCCTATTCAGAAACCGAACCAACTGTGGTCAAGACAATTGCAGGGTTCAACAACACATCTTAACGATGGAAGAGTCGACCCACGAACTAATAATGGCTGGGTCGATATAACCCACAAAGACTGTGGGAGATACACCAAAATCTGTCTGCGCTATCGGACGGGTGTCAAGTGGGCCGGTCCGCTTGGGAATAATACCAGTCCAAGTGGAGACTCCGCGTGGTATAGTTCAAGCCGTGACGTTTCTAGACAATGGATCGGATAACACCCTCGTGAGAGAGAGCTTTGTGCGAGAATACGACTTGGGAGGACAAAACACCTCACTGTTAACCGGCACGGTAAATGGGGCACGAGCAGCTCCAGCCTCCTAACTGAATTTAAAGTTGGCTTCCACATGGGGGAAGATACGACAGAGGTGCACCAGGTATTTACTATCGCCGACCTTCCGGAAGTGTCAGGTCGTTAGCGCGGCGCTGGCCTCACCTCCACGATCTGCCGTTCGAGGATGCTCCCGACACCCGAGTGGGCATATTGATCGGCTGCGATGTACCCGAGGTGCATTGGGTTCTGAACCAACCACCATCGTGAGAGAGAGCCGTAGTGACCATGATTGTACGAAGAAAAGTAGCAATCCACGAGGACATTTTCCGTTCATATTTGCTTCACAATCAACTATGACTCCAACTGTGATATTTCTTTGTTTTACTTCTGCTTGTTTTACTGATCACGGTTTTCCGCTCAGGTGTATATATAAGCAGTCTATTCCAAACATTCACAACTCTCGTTGCGAACAAGCACGCTCTAAGCCGAGTCCTCACTCTATCTTTAACCAGTTTCAGTGTGTGCCCTCTCAGGTTCCTTGTTTCACTGAGTTTGAGCAGCGCTCCA
>UZAN01041247.1:17140-34972 GCA_900618425.1 Echinostoma caproni | reverse complement strand
GGGTCCTGTTAAAACCCACGCAACACGTGTGACACGCTTTGGCATTGCTACTGCATTTATTGCTTGCATGGTTTAGCGTCATCTCGGCACGTTTCGGTACTATCTAGTACCACGATTTGCCGATAAACGTTTACGACTCCCACGAGTGTTTTTGTCTACCCCGGGCAACGAGACACTAGGAGGTCGCGCGCATATTGAGACTCGTAGGCAGACTTACCGGCAGGCCGTCAACTTCGGTTAGATTCATTGGTGAGCCAGCACCGTCTACTTTGTAAGTCAAGTTCAATTTGGCTTGCACTTTTTCCTCACGGTTCATTTTCATGTGTACGATATAATTATTTATCGCATTCGTACGATGGCCGAGGAGCGTCCACCGGTGGACGAAAGGAAACTGGACCTATTGGCTATTAGTTTCAAGCCTCACGACTCTGAGGTGTTGTTTGCTGCGTTAGAAACGCATTTTATCGCTCGTAACTTGCGGAGCCAGCGCTCCAAATACGTTTACGCGGTAAGGGTAATCCCTGGCGACCGAATGTTCACCATTAGGGATATTATTCTTGAACCGCAGGAGAAGAACTCGTACGACGTTCTGAAGGCTGTTATACCTCATTTCTATTTCCCCTCTAACGAGGAAAGGTTACGCCAGTTGCTGGCTCGTCACCAGATTGGTGACACGACGCCAAGCAGGCATCTGGCGCGTCTACCCAAATTAACCGGGCCAGTAGACGACCACTCCGACATCGTCAGAGAGCCGTGGCTCGAGTGGTTGCCACGTCACGTCGAACCGACGGTAACGGCTCTTCTGGAGGACTCCTCAATCGAAAAAGCTGCGTCAATTGCAGATAAGATAGTTGCACGTGTCCGTAATGTGGATAATTTCCTCTTTGCTACGACATCGCGACGGTATAGGGGAATAACGATAGGTACGTGGTACGGCCTTCACAGCCACATTGCATACACCAGCGCTTGTCTTTCAAGGACAGAGTCCCGGTGCCCACAGCGAACCCCTATAGGGCTAACCTTTGGTTGGAACGGGCAGCACAGCCTGTCCACGTTCGCCAAAAGCAACCAAAGGCTCAGAAGCCACCCTCGCGCAAACCACCCAAAGCCCCGGATGACCCAACCGAGGGTTACTGCTGGTTCCATCGTAGCTATGGACCAGGAGCTCACAGTTGCAGGAAACCCTGCACCTACGCGACGGGAAAAGGGTAAACCGGCGAGTAAAAGCGGCCGTACTCGCCGGCCCGCCTCCTCAGGTTGGCCGTCTGTTTTTCGTACGTGACCATCATACGAACGCTAGGTTTCTCGTAGATACAGGAGCCCAAATATCAGTCTTTCCTATCGGTAGCAGCAAGCCACGAGCTACGACGCTTCGGCTATGCGCTGCGAGTGGCACTCCCATTCCTACCTTTGGAACAAGACAACTCACGGTCAACCTGGGAGGGCAACGACGGTATCAATGGACGTTCATTCTTGCGAATGTTCCCACTGGAATACTGGGTATCGAATTTTTGCAGTACTATGAATTGCTTGTCGATTCACGTAGACTGCAGTTGATCAACCCAGCGTCGGAGATCAAAGTCACGGGTCTCAAAGCCCGAACAGACGTTCACCGAATAACGGGTTTATTGCCTGATATCCCTGTGGATTTCCAGACATTGATCGCCCGATTCCCCACGTTGACTAAACCTATTGAGGATCTAACACTAGTGACTGATCGTGTTGCGCACTACATAGTCACTAAGGGTCCAGTCATGGCACGACCTCGCCGACTGCCACCGGACAAATTAGCTTTTGCTAAGAGTGAGTTCGACACGTTACTTTCAAAAGGTATCGTACGTCCTTCTCATAGTCCATGGGCCCCTCCTCTACACATGATTCTTGAAAAAGACAACATTAGCTAGAGACCATGTGGCGACTATCGGTCACTTAACGCAGTGACTCGTTTCGATCGTTATCCCATCCCGCATATAGAGGACATTGCGGCTTCCCTTCATGGCACGACTATTTTTTCTAAGATCGATCTAATACGAGCTTATCATCAGATCACGGTCGCCACTGAAGATGTCGAAAAAACTGCCGTCACGACTCCTTTCGGTCTGTTTGAGTTCATACGTATGTCTTTTGGTTTGCGAAACGCTGCTCAGACTATCCAGAGGTTTATCGACAGTATAACTCGAGATTTAAAATTTGTGCACGTTTACATTGACTATTTGTTTATTGCTCCTCTCGATCGCATTACTTGACTAAACTTCGTGGCACATGCAAACCAGGTAGCTATGACCACTTTCTAAACCGCACCTCTATCAGTACACCGATTCAGCTTGAAACCTTTATCCCTCGAAGACATTCCATCTTGGTACAAACACTTATAATTATTGTGACCACTTATTCATTACCAGAACTTTTGCTCACCTCATTCGTTCGAATCATTTGACTAAACTTCGTGGCACATGCCAATCAGTTAGCTGTGACCACTTTCTAGAGCGAACACTTATCAGTACACCGATTCACCTAGAAGCTGTATCCGTCGACAGAATTCCATCTCCGTACATACTTTTAGAAGTATATTGACCAGTTATTCCTTACCAGAACTTTTGCTCACCCCGTTTTCGGAAGAGTCATTTGACTCAACTTCGTGGCATATGCAACCCAGGTAGCTGTGACCAATTTCGAAACCGAACCACTGTGAGCACACCGAGTCATTTTCAAAGCTGTATCTGTGTAACACATTTCATCTTGGTACATAGTTTCAGAAGTATTGTGAGCGCTTTTCGTGTACCAGAACTTTCGTTCACCCCGTTTTTGCCCGAAATATTTGACTAAACTTCGTGGCACCTGCAAACCAGTTAGTCGTGAACATTCTCTAAACCGAACCCGTTTCAGTACACGGATTCAGCTTCAATGCTTTATCTGTGTTAAACGTTCCATCTTGGTATATATTCTGAGTAATATTGTGCCCGTTATTCATTACCAGAAGTATTGCTCACCTCTTTCGTTCGAATTATTTGACTAAACTTGGTGGCACATTTAAACCAGGTATCTGTGCCCACTTCCTATACCGAACTCTTATCAGTACACCGATACCGCTTAGAACCTGTATCCTTGGTAGACTATCCATCTTGGTGCATACTCTCAGAACTATCGTGACTTTTGTTCATTACCAGAATTATTTTTCACTGAGATTTTACTCGAATCATTTGTCTGAACTTCGTGGCACATGCAAAACAGGTAGGTGTGAGCACTTTGTTCACCGAACCTCTGTCAGTACACCGATTCAGTTTTGAAGCTGTATTTGTGTAACGCTTTCCATCTTGGTACATGTTCGTAGAGTTATTGTGACCACGTATTCCTTTTGAGACCTATTCCTCACCTCGTTTTCGCTCGAATCCTTTCACTATACTTCGTGGCACATGCAAACCAGGTTAGTTGTGACCACTTTCTAAACCTAACTCGTATCAGTACACCGATTCATCTTGATGCTCTTTCGTTTGAAAGCCTTCCATCGCCATACAAAGCGTTGGGAGTATTGTGACCACTTATTCATTACCATAACTATTCCTCACCCCGTTTTCGGAAGACTCATTTGACTCAACTTTTTGGCACATGCAAACTAGGTAGCTGTGCCCACTTTCTATGCCGAGCCACTATCAGAACACCGATTCAGCTTCAAAGCTGTTACCGTCGAATGCATTCTATCTTGGTACATACTATTAGAATTATTGCAACATTCTATTGTGTACCAGAAATATTGCTCACTGCTTTTCGCTCGAATCATTTGACTAAACTTCGTGGCACATGCAAACCAGGTAGTTGTGACCACTCTCAAAACTGAATCTCTGTCATTAAACTGATTCATTTTTTAAGCTGTATCTATGGAAAACCTACCTTCACACGTGTTTGTGTGTACGCGATAAGTTAGTGGATCAGTGAGGTCAGTCAATTTGCTAAGCAGTGACTGACTATTAGGACTGACAAATGAGGGAGTCGTCATCGTCGCCATAGGAAATTATGTAATGGTGGTCTACCGCCCAGCGCGCTTACATTTCTCGCCCGAACAGAAAATTCAGTTCGAGTAGAACCATGTGAGTTGGATGACACAGAAGAATAATAAATGTTTCATGCGTAAGAAGAATTCCCCGGGATTCGAACGTCGCGAGTACAAAACAGAAACCAAGTAAGAAAAACCAATGCGAGAGTGAACACAAACGCAGCCAATCGGTGGGCGCCCATGAAGGCAATTGCTCGAATTTTTGCATACGGGCCAGTAATGAATGGATCACCAAACTATAAGCGTAGTTGAAAGTATCCACAAATGTCCAGTAGCAACTAAACTACGACCGAAGTGTTGAATTGCAATCACAAACCCAGTATTTGCCTCTTTTGTGCTGCCGTTATCGCTTTTTTCAGCCTATTTCTCGGTGACCATGTTGTCTTGATTAGTTATACATGCAAATGTGAAATAAACAGCAACAATTCACACACGTGCTATCATAAAATCTCCCGTCAAAACATACATCACTGTATTATTTCTTCAGTGTAGAAGAATTTTATTAAGTATGGGTGGGCTTTTGAAGTCTGAAAGAGTAGAAGGAGAATCCGCGGACCATAATTTTGTCGGTAATGTCACCAGCAAGTTCGATCTGGCCACGGAAAACACGATTTCGATGGTGAATGAGTGCCAGTTTGAAGGCAAAAGAGAACACCCGATCAAAAATTTCCACCTCTCTCAATGTCCCAATGAATAATTATTTTTTTTATCTATCGAAAAATCACTTCATTTCGACTGAACGTGATGTTGATAGGCTACGCCCAATAGGGGACGTGTGACGTTTGCAGCGCAATGCACTTTGTGGAGTTCCGGTTAGAATATGATTGGTTGGGTTCATTTAATCAAAGTCGAGACGCGGATAAATGTCTGTTCGATATATCGCCTCAGGCATTTACATATATTGTTCGATTAATCAGTAGAATAATACAAGTAAGAAGCTTGGACAGCTCAATCCTGCAATATCTGGTCGACAGTGGACACAGGATGGTCACCCTGACGGCAATTCGAGACCGGATCAGATAGGATGACTGCAGGTCAAATGAGCCCGGTCAAGCTAAGGCGATACACAACAGACTTTCGTACAAGTGAGGCAGCGAGGACAGGCTCAAATATTTCCCAACTGAAACGGATTTTCAGATTCAATAAAGTGAATTTTCGGATATCAGTCGATTTATTACAAAACACCATACCTCGGTTATCCTCTTTTGACGCATGTGAATGTTGTAGGTTTACGAAGTGTACCGATTTTAGAATAGTATTAAGGACACCACTAATAATCTACAGTCCGTGTTTCCTACCTCGCTAGCGATCGCTTTATTTTTATTTTGATCCAGATTTTGGCATCGATTGGACACAGTATTATTTTCCCCGCTCCCATCCCCCGTCCGAAAGTGCGCGAAACCGTTTACGAATTAAGGGGAACTTCGGAGATCAAGCACTATCCCTGGGCCCGCGGACAACTGGAAGTTATATGAAAATCACAGGCTGTCTATGTTATCCCTGACTGGGGACGGGCTGTATTAAGCTAAAGGACTGTTAAGAAACAGAGCAGCTGCGCTCAATGTTCATACAAGGAGATAAATTATTAGATGTATCGGATTGAATAATTCACTTCTATTTACACAATCCATTTATTCCAGAGCAGAAAAGGAGCCAGATCGTCGATCACGATTCAACTGAAAAACTCACCTACGCTCCTACTTGAGTACAAAATGTCATAGCTGCTAGGTGCCTATAATCATTCATCGCTGATCTGACCAGGCATCAATATTGGTCATTTTTGTTTACCAATGTGTTCTTTGCATATCGCAGGAAAGTTCAATGGAATATCTGAGCGTTTCGGTCTTGGTGAATACATCATAGATCGGAACAACAGGACGTATTTTAGTTCCTCCTTGACGCTTCTGGGATGATCGATACATTAATTTCTATAGTTTCTTCTCCACGAAATACACACTGTAGGAAGATCCCAGCGTCTTTCTTCGCTTTTGATTCAAAAGACTGGTAGTTGTATTCCGGACCCCCTGCGCCAATCAAAATCACGTTCCTTTTCATGACGAAGATGTTTGAGAGAGGCTGTTGATGTCCTGCCATGTTGAAGGAATACATTTATCACAGAAAAACACATGTCAAAGCATTGTTTTAAACGTCTGTTACAAATGTTATCTTGAATATCCAAGGTGTTTCCAGAGGAAAACAGTCAGTAAGTACTTTGAGAAACCCTCTTAGTAGAATTTTGTTGTCTGAGTAAAGGATCCACGGTATTCTTCTCCGATCATTTGCGCGTGCCCAACATTTGGCTGCGCTACGTTTTGTGTGCTCGTCGTCTCGCTGGATTTTATTGTTATTTCGATGTCAAACATATTCTAGACCGTTACCTACTTTCGTCAGGATATGCTTAGAATGAAATCTGTTAATTCTGTGCCTCACGCAAATAACATGCTTGGAGAATCTGGCCATCATGCTTGGAGCAAGAAGCGTGCTGGATGGCAGTGTGCGATTAATATTAGCACCCCTCCTGCTAAAATGACTGTGCTGTCATTGATCATTATTAAGATTCGCTCTCTCTTAGCAACTACCTCGGATTTAACTTCGTTACTGAACACACGCATCCATTTCAACACGTGTCGTATGCATACAAGAATCCTGGTTAAGTCAGAATTTTCAGGGTGCTCTCGTGCATACTGTTACTGGCAGGATAGACAACATAGCAAGAAGAAAACTGGAGGCGGTATGGTAACGTACATCAACACTTCTTGGTGTGGCAAGTCTTAAGTGGTAATCAGCTATTCTGAAAAAGCCGTTGACTGTTTTATGCGTTCGTTGTCACCCTAGTTTCTTCTGATATAAAAGTACAATTATCACTAATGTGTATATACCTCTTTCTTGCTCCCAATCAAATATATATTTTTTCTTGCATCAGTACATCCCGTTTTTCGTTCCAATATTATATGAGAATCTTCATTTGGATACTGGTGACTTCAACCATGCAAGCATTTTCCTTCTGCTTTCTTCTGACTTGTCCAATTTGTCTCATTCTCCTACCAGAGACAGCTCTATACTCGACAGGGTAATCACAAACCATCCCATTTTGTTTTCTCTCAAACTAATGGCCCCAGTCTCTACCATTGATCATTGTGTTCTCCTCTTAAGACCAAAGATATACTCTCGCTCTGCATATCCAACATTCATATGATCAAACCGTAACTTTTCTCTGTCGTTCCATAACGCTTGTCCAATCTTGGTTTGCTTCTTGTTCATCACCTCATAATTGTGTCAGTCTTTTCACCGAGACAACGAAATAGATTTTCCATTTTTGCTGTCCCATGAAATGCTGTTTGTTTGCAACGGCAAAATTGTATCTCCTCCTTTGAACTCAATACTAAGGCAAAAGTAACGATCCTACAAATCTCACCATCGATTTGCTGTAAATTACTATTCTAACTTAATTATGTCTGAGATAACATGTTTAAGTAAGATGTTTGCTTCCCAAATCCTGCAAACGAAAAACACGAGACTCCCATGATAACGAACAAAAAAGGAAAAGCTTGAACAATGATGTTGATGTGAATAGCCTTACCGCTGCATTTCTTTATCCGTCTAACGATTACCAGATAACCTCTTTCTCATGTGAGGTTTTTTAATTCTAATCTGTTTCATTTTCCCAGTGATGAAATTTTCAAACTTCTACGTTCCTTCACACCATCGTCTGCGGGCCCTGATAATCGTTCTCCAGCGTTTCTCAAGTTTGAAGCAGCCCCTCTAACTAGCATGATGACATCCCTCATCCACGAGTCTTTTTCTGCACAGTTGATCCCCGATTCCTGACGACCAGTGACTGTAATACTTGTTTCAAAGACCTCATCCCCAACCGTTTTTGCAGATCGTTTTCGTCCTACTGGATTGACGTCCGCAGCTCTAAAGTTAACTGAGAAAGCCATCCTGAGTCGCTTACATTCACTTGACTCCATTACCCATGATCCTCTTCAGTTCGTGTATAAACCCAACAGATCCATTTTGGATGGTGTGCCTACTCGGGTCCATTTCATAAGCAAGTCATTGAACAGCTCTGCCAACCTGTTTGTTGCGTTTTTCTCTACTATTCGCCCTCTTTTGATTCTGTGTTCCGGTCATTCCTCCGTTTTAACCTTGAATCTTATACTCCAAGACAGCTGCATTTTTTGCTTTCTGATGATTTCACCGAAAGAATCGAGTGCACAAAGCTGCGCAGGAATACCTCAAGTCTTCTAATCAATAATTCTGGTGTACTTCAAGGTGCTGTTCCCTCTCCATATCTTTTCTCTGCCTTCATTGGTGATCTTTTAGTTCCACACTCTGCTCATATCTAAAAGTACGCTGACGATTTCGTTTTATGTAAACAGTTTCTTCATCTTCGAAATTTTCCTCCTTCACGGAACATCTGTCCTGAGTTGAACAGATTTCAAACCAGTCTGGCCTTAATCCTAACATATCCACGTGCTTGGAGTGCGGTTTAGTTATTCCCGCTCTACATTCCCGTCAGACTCTGTAACCCTTAATAGTAACCTTTTGTGTGGGGTCACGTCAGCCAAATGTCACTGTTACTATATATAATAACCTTCGGTGGTAGACACATATTTATATCGGTATGGGAAGATTTCGGCTCCTCTCCTTTCAGCTCCGAAATCTCATACAATTTCGCACCCGCTAACAGGCTGTGCTCTCTTTTTTAAACAAGGCGTTCTCCCCATTTTACCTTATTGCTCCCCTGTAGTGTTTCCTGGTCTATTGAAACAAAACTTTAAAACCATCCGTCGTGGATTGATGATAATGAGCCGTGCATCTTTAATTTTTGCCGATTCATTAATCACAGGACTTGTTATTGGTCGTATGAAGTCTTGTGTGATCGTAATCAATAAGATTCTAAACGACCCCTCCCATCGTTTGCATTTTACTTATGTTCTTATCGCTCCCACTCGATAAATCTTTCCTCTTACCGGTACCTTCCCTCTCGAAGGAACATTTATAAAAAAACCACCGTACCGTATCTGGCTCGCATCTTGACCAACAAGGAAAGCGTAATAAATGAATTACGTTAATCTTTAATTGAATGAGTCAAACTTTGGAGAATATTTTTACACAGAACTCTATTGACTCTATCTATACTTCTATAGTTTCTCCGTGGTGACGGCCAGTGCACCATTTTTAACTGAAATGTAAGCATATCTCAGCTTGCAATGTAATGAAAATACAAATGCTTACACATGCGTGGTTGTTGGTTTGATCGGATCTGGAATCCGTATCCGATGTCACTCGATCGTCACGTGACAAATTTCAACTCAGTTAAAGTTATATATTCTCGACGAGTTTTACGATTTTCGCCTACTCATGAGTTACTAGACCACATGCAGTTCACAAACCAAGGATTAATTTGTCGATTAATTGATTATGAATGACCATCCTTCAGACTTCACTTCACGCGCATTCCTCAGCTCTCCCAGTCAATCATACACTCGGAAGCACTAGACTCGAATTACGCTCTCATTAGAGCTCATCAGTAGGGTCTATCCACGTCCCGTCCGAGATTTGAACTCCGGACCTATTGCAAGGGAGGCATGTATGTTACCATGAAGGTGAAGTCTGAAGGATGGTCAGTCTTAGTCAATTTCTAGTGAGTTAATCTATCGGCTATCTGACCATCCCATCCCCCCCCCCAATCATTGAAACACACACAACCGTCTGTTTGCATCAAATTAGCATCAATTAATTCGACTGACGGTGAAATATTAGATAGGTTACGAGAAATTCGCACAATCAAAATAGAAGATAATGGGTAATAATTATTGAATGTTCGATAAGCGTCGATAAGCTTCTGGTAAATCCTCATTCTCTCTGCAGTGTGATCGTGGGACTTTGAGGGTTCTATTTTGTATCTATTCAAACTTCTCCCTGTGCATACGAAACCCATCCGACCTAGCAACATTTTTCGTGTGCAACTACGCGGTTAGCATGATAATTCAATGTTCGAGTACTGGTCTTAAAATTTGGTGTATATCCCGACCTTTGGTGCTCAATATACACAAGAGTAAACGCGATGGTTTTAGAGAACAAGCTCGTTTTGGACAACTTCTTCCTCGGGCTAATACAGTTATATAGTCAACATAAAATTATAATGTTCGTCAATGGCTACGTATGATTTTGGGTTTGTGATTGTTTTTCATGTGTAGTAGGGAAAGGGGTGGAATGGGAGGATGTGATTGCAACATGCTTAGGAAAACAATTAGGATGTGGACGTGTCATCACGCGTTAGGGTAGTGAGGTCATGATCAAACGATCAAAATTCCTAAAATCTAACGGGGAAAAAGACAAAATTAAGTTAACGGAAGAACAAATCACCTTATCTGTGAAAAATCTTCGAGACCAGAATTTAATTTGAAAGTCTATCTACGAGAGAAACTAAGACTCACTGGCACCTCCATTCCTCGCCCATACGGTCTACCAAAAGTGCATAAACCGGGCATCTCATTGAGACCAATACTGAATGTGAGTGCGTCCACGTACCACCACGTCGCTCGATGACTAGGAGAATTAGTGGAACCTGTTTGTCAAAATATTGCTCATCATAGCCTGAAAGATACTTTCGAATTCTTGGAATTTGTAAGGTAGCAGAACACAAACGATTTGACGATGGGTTCTCTAGACGTAACGCCACTATTTACCAATGTTCCTCTACCAGAATAAATCGACCCTGCGACTAAATCACAACAAATGATCTAAACATTGGTAACCCCGTAGTCAACGTGAAAGAGCCATTATTAAGGTGCACATTTAATGTACAATTTTTATTCGACAGAGATTTATGCAGACAAACTGATGGAGTAGCTATGGTTTCTTCACGTGAACACTTCTTGGCAGATGTTTTCGTCGCAAAACTGGAAAATCAGGAGCTCCGTGATACGATTGCCTCCCTACCACTATACGGCCGATATGTAGACGAGATTTTTGTCCTGATGACTAACAAAATCGCACTGGAAAGGCTAACGGAAATTTTCAACAAGGCTCACAATGCTGTCGATTTTACGTCAGAACTAGAAACGGAAGGTGCATTTGATTTCCTCGATGTAAACCTAACAAGACTTCACGACGGCAGTTTGAAGCGATCGGTTTATCGAAAACCAACAAGGACTGGTTAATATGTTAACTTTTCAAGTTTCGTGCCAATTAAGCGTAAACGGAACTTAGTTCAGTGCCTCGCAGAACGCGCAAGAAGAATTTGCTCGTACGACAGTATTGACCAAGAATTAGAAAACCTTAAGAAAATCTTACTGAGTAATGGCTATCCAGAGCGCTTCATTGAAAAGAACTTATTGGAGAGACCTCAAAGGGAGCAAATAATGACGGTAGGAAAAAAGAACTATATATAAGACCCCCATTCAAGGGAGATTATAATAGTGAACTAGTGACACGACGGTTAGAAAGAGCAATCTCCCGAACTTTTCCTGCCGCCACACTACGTACCCTTTTCATGAACCGACCGATGTCCGTGAACCTTAATGATAAATTCCCTGTCCATGCCTCATCCATGATCACCCATTATTTTCTTTGCAAATGTTGGGCAACATATGTAGGCAGAACGACCAGGCAATTGTCCCAAAGAATCAAGGAACACAAACCGATCTGGTTGCGTTCAGGCACAAGAAAGAAGATTTCAAGTGCAATCGTAGCCCATCTTGCCGATACCGGGCATCAGGTTGATGATGATGCATTTCGAATCATCTACAGAGTGCCACCAAAACCTTCGAAAACAGCCCATCAATGTCATCTCGTAACAGCCGAAGCCGTTCGATTATTAAACCCATCGCTTTGTTCTCAAAAGCGTTTCGTATAATCACTCAGACCGCCTGGCCACAACGTGACATACCCCTGAAATAGACATGACGTTTCTTATGACCCCGCAACCCTAACGCGTGATGACACGTCCACATCCTAATTGTTTTCCTAAGCATGTTGCGATCACATCCTCCCATTCCACCCCTTTCCCTACTACACATGAAAAACAATCACAAACCCAAAATCATACGTAGCCATTGACGAACATTATAATTTTATGTTGACTATATAACTGTATTAGCCCGAGGAAGAAGTTGTCCAAAACGAGCTTGTTCTCTAAAACCGTCGCGTTTCCTCTCCATGCCGAGATGGGAATTTTCCATAATACACAATGGTCATTGCAAAGAAACAAACGAAGGTGTTTTGCTTGATGAGAACACTATTGAATGCCACATTCACATGTCACATTCACTTGATGCCCAGTCTCGAACACGTGACGAGACATCGATTTCGCTGGTGTGCGCCCTGGAGTTGACTTTTGATCTTGGTCATTCAAGTGTGATTCGTTCACTAGTATGACAACACTGTGTTCGGTTACTCTTTGTCTAAGCTGCCGCTTGGTTCTGCCTAGGTAAGTTGCCGAGTACACACAGACGATTTGGTACAATTGATGGGATGTGGCACACTGCGGAACCGTTTGTTTGACTGGAGGGGCCGGTATTCTGTCACAGGTTCGACTGCGTTAGATGTTCGTTTTGGTGAACGAGCGTAGGCGGTCCTTCAACAAATTACACACATCGTCACCCTTGAACGGTAGTTGTAGCACGACCTTGGACTTCGGTTACGATATCGGTTGCTCTACCTTATGACCTTAAACTTCTTCTAGAAACGTGAACTATTACTTGTTTGTTTTCGTTGCATTCTTTTAATGTAGTATGTACATGAAGAAATACAGCGATTTTTCTCGTAAATAAGTTCTCAAACACTGTACTGTTGTGTTCTTTAATAAAGGGTTCTTATTGTGAGATGCACCACCAACTACTCTGCCATTGGCACACTTTAATGTGAGAATAGTCAGGGTGACTGGTAAGTTTTGGATGTAAAAGGAGAACAGAAAGGGACAGAAATTGCTCCCTGCACTACACCTTGGTTTATAGTGACAGTGGAAGAGCGAATACCACTGAGATAAGTGAATTGGCTTCGTTCCATGAAATAGTCGTGCATCCAATTCAAAAGATGTGACTGGAGATTATCAATATAGTATTTTGTCAAAAGAGCTAAACACGTTTGTGTAGTCCAAAATCAATCATGAACAGTTTTGTTTTCTTGATCTATAGCGGATAAAAAAGTATGTATAAGACAAGCAACCGCATCTACAACAGAGCGACACCTACAATAAGCAAGCCCACTGGAATCACGAAAACTCCAGATTAAAGGATAGATGCTTAATACTAATTCGCTCAAAGGCTTTGGCAATACTGAAGATGAAGCAATAGGCGGAAGCTTATCCTTTTCTTTCTTAGGCGTTGGATTGGTGAGAACATCACGCCATGTGTTAACCAATCTACCATTTGAGAAATATGGAATAAAGATCAATGAAACAATTTGTGTGGAGTGGTTCGCGTATATGTTTAAGGCCACTAGTCTGCTTTGACAGTCAGGAAGGTGTTAATCAAGTGACGTCGTATTTGGACTCGGTAAAGCTTGCACAATGTTTTTCACTGAAGCAAATTTTTTTATGCTCATTGATGTCACATGAGACTGTAGTAGGTAAAGTTGAATGACCACAAATCAACTTCAGTCCGTTCCATAGATGATGGCAGAATTTGTCCCCCAGCACGGTGCCATCATACAATTGAATGAGATGGGCTATCTCGTTTCTGATATGTAAGTTGACAGATTTGACCGTCAGTTTACCTCTTGAGCGATACGTCTTTTTTTCCTCCCACGTAACCATTCAAGCCTATCAGAGATGAAGCGTTTTGGGTTGTAGATGAATTCTTTCTTGAGGGCACCATACATCATAACAATAGTTGAGATAATTGGCGAGGTTCTCACTTAAGACTGAAATATCGGGATCGGAGATTAGTTGTAAGTCCATACCAGCTACCATGGATTCTATAATAAATTAGACTGATGACGTTATCGTGTGCCTATCTTACTTACATTTTTCTTCGTGAGGACTGGTTGTTCGCACTCGCCAAATTGTTGATAAAACACTGATTATACAGTGATCAGGATTGCCTACTGGTGCACTCCTAGAGGCACAAAAAAAGATGTTTCATTACCGAAAAAGTGGTCCAAGGAGGTATCATTCCCAATGGAAAAAGTAACAATGTTCTGAAGAGGAATGTGTGTAAAAATTCACAATATCGGCGATGAAAATAAATGTGACAGATTTTTCCAACATGATTAGATAGAATGTATGCAGGAAGGTGGGTAACTCATTAGGATTACAATCAGGAGTGATGTAGAGGTTTGAAATGACGTTCACAGAATGGCTCAGGAGCAAACGTGGTTTACATTCGACAGTAAGACAATAAATGTGTAATGTACAGTGATTAAATATGCATATGCTGGTGTTACACCGCGACTGGTGCACACATGTGATGACACCGCCATCTTTAGCTTTCCCTCCTGGTTGCCTGTCTGCACGAAATAAATTGAAACCTTTGATCTTAACCGATTCATCTTCAACGGACTCTTGTAGCCAACTTTTGGAGAACTCCAGATAGTGAATCAGAAGACGCTTGTGGGATATCTTGATAGAAAATTGAGCAGACAATCGACGATTAAATGAAAGGAAAACTAATAGTCTTTAGGTTTCAGTGATGAAGTATAACTTTCCAGCCAGCACAACGTTGTATCCGTTTACCAGTTGAATTTCTGGTGATCTTTCAACCTGTATTTCTGACAAGACGAGCAAAAGCACGTAAGGACTAGTCGTTGATATCTTCCACGGTTATTGTACGGAAATTAAACTGGGCACGTTCTATGTAATCATTAGGGCCACTGCAATTAACACGAAAGTATACTCTGAGGTAGCATGTGGCGGAAAAAGCCAAAGCTCCAGACATTACAGCAGAAAATTAATAAGAACAAATTTAAAGAACCCGCCGATTGGTCGAAACTGTATAATATATATTTAGGGTTTATTCAATTATACCTAGAACTTTACTACTTTTTGGATCAATTTTCCAGTCTTTTAAATCACACTTCCTATCTACGCGGACTCACGTTACTCATGCGTAATCAGGACATGATAGCCATATTTCGCCCGGGGTACCTGTCATTTAGGTCGATTGGTCAATCATATTATCATTGCACACTTTTCACCTTCAAGGGAATCCGTCATAACTTCAAACGAATCCATTATAACTTCAAGTGAATCAAACTGCAGTTAAACCGATGGACTCACACTATTGATGAGACCCAACAAGGGCGAAACAACAGTACAGTGCTTCCTAGGTTTTCAGTGCACGTTTCATTTGTTCTATACACGACGAATTCCCTCTTTAAAATCACATCATACAAAGCTTTCAAACGTCACCGATGGTATCAAGTCTATCTAAACACTGTCAAGTTAGAATGAGGTGCCAGTATAGCAATATTGATTCATTTACGTCCTGGGTAAGTTCGCTGCATCTCAACTGATGCCTACTGCAGACAAACACCTTGTTTATATGCGATTTCGGAATGTATTAAAAAAATAAACAACTGTAAATGGGATAAGAGTCACTAAGACAACAACGAGTTGATGAACAAGTCCTTTTATTGATTACTATCGAATGAATGAATTTCTTTCCCGGAATATACCAGTCACACATATTGAACGAAAACTCAGTTTAGCGAATAAGTTCTTTTCTGGTGACTCATCACTTGGCTAACATATCACATTCCATGTGACACCATTTATTATAGAAAAGAGGAAACCAAACAAGTGAATAGGCAAATAGAGATTTTTGTTATTTTCTGTCTCAGTTTCACAAACCGGATATGGTGGATCTTACCATAGAATCTTACGCTTTGTCCGTATTATTTGTGCGATTTGGAGAGGGAGTGGGTGGAGGAGGAAGAAGATAGGAGGTGGAAGTTGTGGGAGGTTGAGCGATTTCACAAATTGATTTTGGGTGCATAAGGGGGTTGTTATGAGATTTTTGGTCGGTGATGGCCCGGGGAAAACGTCACCAATTACCACTCAGGAGGAAGTGTGCTCAAATCCCACAACCACCACCGTCACCGAGTCACCGAGCGAGGATGCAAGTTTCGGTGGGGTCGGGTTGGGTTCGGATTGGGCTCGGCTATTCATACCCCCACCACCACCCGGGAACGTTATCCCACATGCGCTTTAGACAAGAATGAACGAACCCGGTGTTAATTGACTTCGGTCGGTCATTTGAAGAAGCAAATCGTGTCAATGTGAATTGATAAATTGATCTCCATGTTTAGGATTAAATATGGATGTGATTCATTACATTAATGGGTTCAGAGTAGGCCCTCAGTGGCCTAGTTAGTAAATTCCATTGAGAGGGAGATTCGCTCAAATAACACCGATTTAGGTGAGTTCTCCAAAAATACGATAACTACTGGTAGATTAGTTTTCTTACTTGATACTTATATGAAAATCAGGTTCTGACTTCATCCATTCACCACTCTCATATAACACCAAGTACCAAAGGACCTCCGTATTTAAAGCTTTATTTTGGTATTAATCATTTTACTCGACACCCCGATTAACCAGTGCGCTCTCTCCCATGATTGAAAAGTTGCTTTTACATTTTAAGGGTGGTTAGTGTAATAAAGCATTATTTTGATGTGCATAATACATGTAATTCAATTTATTTGAGATGAGAATCAGCCTAAAAGCTGAAACACAACACTCAGGATTTGCTACATTGCTCATGCGTGACTGACTGACCAAGTGGTTCTATCTCCAAATGGACAAGTCAACTTGTCACTCTGTTCCCCAAAGTGCACCTGAATGAGGAAAACCTGTGAAGTTTGAAGTACGTTCTAGGGCTGACTGCTCGATCAGAATCTAACACGCGATTGCGTGATCGATTACGTTTGCTTCCCTGATCTCGCGGTTTAAAGTACGGGTCATCGCATCATAGCTAAACGATCGACGTGAAGGCCTGTCTACGGTGTTAGATCATGTATTTTGGTCTAAATCACTTATATATAGATGCCCGTCAATTACAACAAAAGCTCACTGGTTAAATCGGTCAATCAACTGAATGGATTGGCCAGGTGAATGAGGACAGGTAATCATCGCTCCCCACGTACACAATGAATTACTCTGTAAAATGGTGTTCGGTCTGGACGACTGTGTATTTAGATTAGTTGCATTCGGAGTTCGCAGTATAATGTGTCACGACGAGTCACGGTGGTATGACGTACGGAACGCATTCAAAAATAATAAGGGTGTTACGAAGGCAATTCTGATGAGCTCTACATAGAGCGAAACTAGAGTCTAGTGCTTCCGAGTATCTGATTGGCTGGAGGAGCTGAGGAATGTGCGTGAAGTTGAAGTATGACGGATTGTCAGTTCACATAAATCACTGGTAACACCTGTTGAACTATCAAGTGCCACATACCGAACAGCATTGGCGCAGCTAGATTGAACATGTTGTTTACCTCACACCATAGAAAATCACTCACATTAGCATTTCCCAATCCGGGATCCGTCACTTGTCGGCACGAGGGAGTGAGCGAGTAGTATGGATATTGTGTGGGTAATTGAGTGACTGTCACGCATCTACTTCCAGCTGCGCTATACAGGGAGAATAGTCAGCTGATCAGTTCTTCTGCTTTCCATATTGGTGTGGGATGGCAACTTGCGAAATGCAAAGACAAATAAAGTGATGGGATTTCGTCGTTATCAAAGTGGGTTCGGAATCATGGTCGCAACTGAAGCGCAGGGTCGCACTATCACTTGTAGGTATGCATCTCCCGTCATCTAAACGCAGGAA